>CAAKHB010006078.1:93110-126974 GCA_901007665.1 Aeoliscus strigatus | reverse complement strand
TGTTGCCCCCCCCCCCCCCCCCCAGGTGTGACAGTTTCTTTCACAGCAGCTCGCTCACATTCAAACTCTTTCGTTGTTGAACCGCTAGAATAATGTGTGTAAATCAAATAACGTCAAGAATCCAAAGCATCCGTGCAGGCAGGCGACTGACGCAACTTTCGAATTTCAATGCTCCCAATGTGCCACCAAACACTACAAGGAACACAATGCACTGGGGCACGACTCTACCTTTGACCTCTAGTTTAAACAAAGCAGAAGGTCGGTGCTCTTGTCAGTGCTGCAGTCAATGCCTCGCCTGGAGAACAAACAGGGGTTTGTTCTCCATCCTGCCCCCTCCCTGCTGTTCTGCACGCCCCCGCAGTACCGGGGTGTGGGTGGTGGTGGTGGTGGTGGGGGGGCTGCAGAGATGTGTGTGTCCCTGCCTTGTCCGAGTGGCACGGTAAAGCTTTACATTGTGGTCCCGTCAGCATTTTCCATCACTCCAAAATGAGCAAAACAGCAAACCAGAGTCCAGAAATGGGGACGGACTGGGTCAGACCTGACAGCGGACACATCGCAGCTCTTCCTACGACACGTGCTCCATTTCCGAGCAAGCGACAGTCGAAGAAATATTCTGACACCCACACAGGCCCGGAGTTCTTTATGAAGTGGTTGCCTGCTTCCCCGGCCTGCCCAGGGTTCAGCTAATCCCCCATGCGTGAGCCAAATACCATCTGTGTTTGTTCGGCAACAAAGGGGGCACTTGTTAATGACTTTCCATGTCTTCACTGGAGTACCTCCGAGAGTGGGGGCCGAATAAGACGATGGAAAAGACCAGTCAGACGAGGCAAATTAAAGACCGCAAACTAGCTTCCGTGACCGTGGGCGCGCTGGTTTTACCTTCACATGTCAGAAGACAGATATTTGAACCAGTTCCCATCACTGGACCACTTTAGAGGCTTAACTTCCTCAATGAGGCCAAACACGTTAAGCAGAGAGTTTAATCATTAGTTAATGTCATTACACTGCCCTGGAACCTTTTTTTAACCTGTCAATCATTGTGTGCTGGTTCGCCTGACAAGTAAATCGTTGATCGAGCGTACTGACGTATGTACGAATGTTTATTATACTGAAGTTTTAAATATCCGCTTGATGAAGACCTGACATCATGACTGACAGCTGTCAATCATGTCATGAGCGCCATGTGGAAACTGTTTGGATCTCCTTCTGAGAAGGGAAACAAACATCCAGGGAAAAGGGTTTACACCAGCTCCACGACTCGACAACAACGAACGTGAACGCACACCTGCATTCACTGCATCACGACGAGTATGGAGCTATGGAGTCCACAATGACCTCCTCTGAAACTGGCTCTATGTGACCATTCATCACGACATCCGTCACATGATCAGTGGACAATCAACTGACTTGACCACAGGCTGTTTTTGAAATAAAAAAACATGACAAATTCCACTCTGATTGGCTGACAGCCCTAATTCATCCATCAATACAGATGTTACATGATACTTATGGCATGTACATACGTATATGTATGTGTGGGTAGTAAATCCTATCTTTGGTTGTTTTTCTGTCAACAAAGAAGATTTGCTTGTTTGAATCAAAGTAATGAGTAAATGATGACAGGAAGTGATGGAGAGTCCTCATATCACAGCTGCTTCCAAGCTGCTTCCACGCTCCTCCGATGAATGCCCCAGATTAACTCGGCAGCAGAGATCAGCTGATATCGCCTCCACGATATGCTCCCTCGTGTTGGTGGAACATATTGTTTCTGTGAATGAGTTGTGACTGTGATTGAAACAATAGGTGGGCGACGCGCTGAGCATGTTTTGCAAGCTTTGCCTTGAACTCTGACCCCCGGCGTAATCCCTTTCACTGCCTCCGCTTCGAAATTAGTCCGTGTGACAAGCCAGCTCATCCGTTCGCTGCTGGCCTGTTAGCATCCACACACACACACACACACACGCACACACACACACGCACACACACACACACACACACACAGAGCCTCTATTTCATTGTAATACGCAACTTACCTGTTCAGTTTTTCTAGAAACAAGGTCAGTAAACCCGTTTCACTCATCGAGGCTCATCTGCAACATCAGTTCACTTGGCGGAACAAAGTTAGGCAGCAAGCAAAAACCAACAATCCGCACTGGTGCGGGCCCTTTTTTCCAAACCCGCTGAACTGTTAACTGTGTTCTTTGCCCTGCCATGCAAATGCATGTGGATCAAAGCAGACATGATAGGACGACGCCTATGCGGGGCCTCTTCCCAAAACCAACAGCAGCTCCGAATGAACAGGGGTTTCATGGTCTTCCTCTTTTTGTGGGGAGTAAAAAAAAAAAAAGGATTGACCAAGAGACTTTTTATAACTTGTCTCAGTCCAGTAGTGACACAGCTGTTTAAAGGCTGAGTAGGCGTTTTTACTTTCTTCTCGTCTTTATTTCTTCTTTACACTTGAAGACATCTCAGTCAGACAGTGGACAGAAACAGCCCCATGGCCCCCTCTCTGCTCCCCCGTCATTATTAACTCTCACCTGCATCTGTTCATATGACACTATTTGTGTCATAGTTACACTCCATGTTTTATAGTCAGGTGGGGGGTGGGGATGTACTTTTCCATAACCTGGGGATATACCGGGCTGCCGTGACCGTCCCGACCTTTATAACTGCCAAGTCATGTTTTGACATTCCCATTATTTGTGTTTGGGTGCCCAATAGGCATCATCTTGGTGAGATGGGGATCTCGCTTTGTGTTTTTACCTTCACGCTAACAGCCCAGATTGAAAGGAGGTGTTTTTAATATTTGCTTTGTAATGTCACTCCTCTTTGGGAACGTCTCATGCGTATCTGCATAATCCTGTTGACTTGTTTACATTTGAAAAGTGTCTGACTTGACTTGAACGTGACCTAGAAGGGACAGCAGAGAACATGTATGAACCGGGAGCCTGCCGGGGGAGGAATGGCTTGAATGTACAACATACTGTGATTTGTGAGTGTACGTGTGTGTGGGCCCTTCCCTCAGGCACTGGTCCATACCGGGGCGCTGACTGCTGGAATGCTTTTACTGCAACTGCTGGATGCACACACGTGCTGACCAGATCTGGAGCAGACACACCAGTTCAGACGTGTCGCCTCAATGCACTGGATCAATACTGGATAATAACACCCCGGTTATTTCCTTATTATCACAGAATCCACACACTCCAGTCTCCTGACTGACTCATTGCGACAACAAACGTAAGCTCAAGTGTTTTTTTCATATTATTTCTCCTTCATTGGTCTGGGCTCTTTCTTTCTCCTTCTAACCTCACATGCTCCCCCAGTGTCTATGTGGGTTCACTCTGGGTACTCCAGCTTCCTCCCACCTCCAAACGCATCCATCCATCCATCCATCCATCCATCTTCTTCCTCCAAAAGCATGCTGAAGGTGTGAATGTGAGTGTGAACGTTTGTCTGTCCTTCATGTAACCCTGATGAGCTAGTGACTCGTCCAGTTTGTACCCTGCTCTGTCCGCCCGCTGACAGCCGGGATCAGCTCCAGCACAACCACGACACATAACCCCAAGAACATTGACTGAATGAACAAATGACAAGATGGAGTTTCTTTGGAGGCTGGTAAATGTTATGTAGAGATTCCCTAACCAGGTCCTCAACATACAGGCGATGATAGAAAATGTTCAGATGTGTCTGGAATCAGAGGGATTGACTGTTTTTGGGCTAATTCAAACGTAGAATTGCCTACGATTTTACCCAGTGAATCTTCTCTTAGGGACGACAGAGTGGTTGTTATTACACCGATCAGACATGGTCAAACACTGATCAAGACGAGTAAATGGAATGTTTTGTACACACAGTGTCACGCAGAGAAACCACAGTATGTTTTGACTTACTGCTAATGAAACTGTGTGTGTGTGTGTGTGTGTGTGAGAGCCTCAGCTCACCTGTGATGACGTTGATGTCAGGATAGGTGTTTTCACACAGCTCCACGCTGTGACTGTCCCTCTCAAACGCCTCACGCAGCTCCTTCTTCACGGCTGCAGAGCCGCACAGGCGATACAGACCCACCACCTGAAAACACACACACACACACACACACACACACACCATATGACATGGTTCATGCAAAAGTCCAAACAGACTGACATTTTTTACAAATCAACGTCTCCGCCGGCACTCAAACAATGTGCTGGATTGAAGCCAAAAGTGCTTTCAGTGAAAAACAGCATTTCAACTCGCGAATCTCAAAGTAACCGCAGCACGTTGGAGCTGTGAATATAAACACGCTGTTATTTCCAATTCTGACATGTGATGACTTATTCTGTTCCTTCTGAACTCGCGTCCTTCCTGATACTCCAGTGGTTGAATATGTATTCTTTTACTGATCTTTAACTGAATTACTGAAAGTTCTGTAAGAAAAAGACTCAGAACAAGTAGCAGCAAAATGTGAGTTTCAAATAAGTAACGGCCTGTGTGTGTGTATATGTGTGTGTGTGTGTGTGTGTGTGTGTCCCAGTTTACACTCTTGAGTGAATGTGAATGTGATATTCTTTTGACAGAACAGAGAAAGACTTTCAGGCAAACAACCCAGGAGCAGCTTTAAAAGCACTCAGCAATAAGCTGCTGATGTTTCTTTTTCTAAGCCAGCAGAGTTTGACCGAAAGACACTTTTTCCCCGAGACGTCGACATTTGATAGTTGAAACCAGGCACCAATTGTCTCCTTGTTATGTTGGGATTAGACCCCGGCTGCAGACATACCATAATTTCTCCTACATGTGTCTGTCTGGTATGTGGCATAGCAGACCAACTGGTGTGGTTGCCCCGGCAACGTGTTAAGTCAGTGGGCTGTGAATGGCGGGTCGGGTCTAGTTCCAAACACACACACACACGGCTGCTGGTCTTTTCGGGCTGTGGTATGAGCACTACAATGTCTCCATCCCACCAGAGCAACTATTTGAACGCTCTCCATGTGGAGTTGAGCAGTGTTTCCGAGACCGCACACGAGAGGGAGAGGGGAGGTGAGATTATGTGGGGATTTGGCTTTGTGTGTGAGTAAACACAAGTCACTGGGCACAATGAACAACAAGTCCATTCAGAAAAGAAAGGGGGGAAAAAGAGTGTTTGAGGGGAGAAACGAGTGCAACAAACAGCTGTTGGCAGGAGAAGGCTGCGCGACTCCGCCGCCGCCGCCCCCGCAGCAGCAGCATCAGCCCGTGTGCCCAATAGTTGTGACGAAACATGTTGCCTCATGACCGTCGGCCCAAAGAAGGGATCCGTCTGAAATCAGCTTAATGACTTTACAGAAACGTCAAAGGAGCAGAACGGAATGAAAGGAAAGGGCACTTGACCACGCTAAAGCTCTTGAGTGTGCAGCTCAAGTCCTTCCAGCAGCTTTGCTTCCTGTGCTCCCCGGGCCGACAACCCGATCGCAGGTGGCACAGGTTGGTCCTCCGATGTGTTTCCACATGAGCCTCACCTGACCACGTGCAGCCGGATCTTATTTTACACTGAGATAATCAAGTCCATCGTTTCCAGGCTGCACAGATCACGTGACCCGGCACATCGGGTCAGAACGACGAATGGGAAATGCCAGAATACCAAAAAAAAAATTGTCTTAATCATATGGATGTATTGAAGTTGCATGTTTTTAATTTGCAAAATAGGTTGTGTTGCATTTTAATAAGTTTGACTTGATTTGATAAGATAAAAGGAAAAAGCGATGTCTTGGAGAGACTGAGGAGGCCAGCGATGTGGGTTGACTGTGGGTTTCGTGTGTCCCCATCCTCCACTGCCATGTATGGCACCAAGTAGGTTACTGGGATGGCTCCCGGTAAAACAGCTCCGTTTAATGGCCACAGAGCGCTGACGTCTCTGACAGAGACATTATCTGCCGTCGTCTTTTCAAAACACCACAATCAGGCAGCATCTTAAAAGCCTTCTGGAGCCCCCAGGTCATGTGACTCAAAGAGACTGGGAGGAACAGACTCCATCAAAGATGCATGTAATTATTTGTGAGAGGCACAACGCTGCACGTCTGGCCAGGCATGTTTGAGATACTCAACCTGAAGACTGTTCCCGGATCCCCTATCAACCCCCAACTAACCCCTGTTGGCATGGACACCCGGGTGGGGGTGGGGTGGGGGCAGACTTGTTACTTGTTCTACTTGATCTCAGCTGATACTGAGTGAACTCTACAGCTCTGTAATGAAAGAAGCCAGCAGAGTGTGTGTGTGTGTGGGGGGGGCGCTGCGTCAGTCTCCGTAACAAACAGAGACGGGATCAGATAGGAATCATAACGCGACCAGACAAATCAGAGCAAATTACACAAACAGAGGAAACGGGAGCTGGCAGACAGAGTGGAGGTAGAGGGAGCTGCTGCAGGTGGAGACAAAGCACATCGGCCATCACGCCATCGCCACCGCGTCACTCGTCACTTTCATCTGATCCACACAGCATTTTGACTTTCCTCTGTCACAAGTTCTCCTTCCAGAACCATCTGTGAATCTTGTAGCAAAGATAGCGAACATTTTCTTCATCATCTCTCATCTGAGTTTGAATACTTTTGTGAATGAATTCAGATGTGAAGGAGACTGAGGACATCATATTAAAATGAGACTGGTGCAGAGATGAATCAATTTCTCTCTTCATAAACAGAATATTTAATTGTCGTCAAATGGGGAAAAAAATAACCCGACCTCGCTGCTCCAAAACAGAAAAGGAAAAGAAAAGAAAAAGGGATGTAATTTTGTGTATTTACGCTAAAATCTATATATAAATAGAATTATAATCTGATTAGTTGCTACATTAATTGCGTTTCTACTGCTAGAAATTCCACGTGGTGCATGAGTGTTGGAGCGCCGGCTGGAATTTGACAGACAGGCTCCTTGCAGAGGCCCAATGTTTGCCTACTGGCCCCCGGCACCCGCTGCCCCCGGCATGCCCCCCTACGGTGAGCAGTCAGGAACAATAGGCCGACACTTTTACTGCCACTGTCTCAACTCCAATTAGAAGAAACGCAGTCGCCTCGCTCCTCTTTCTGGACTGAGCTGCCGGGATTCACAGAAATATGTGGATCCAGGGGAAAACTCTGCTCCCCCCACCGCCGTCACCACAACACCAGTCACTTAAATCTCTCAGTGAACGAGAGCCAGTCACCGCGGGAATGAAGTGACATCACGAGGCGCAGTGTGTCTCCGTTCTGTGCAGCTCCTGACCGTCATCCAGCATTATTTCTGGCTGCAGGGCGAGTGCTCATCTCACGCCACCATACCCAACTTTACAGTCTGAATGGAAGATTATTTCCTACTCTTCTCCTGCTCACATACAAAAGAATGCATTATATAATCAAATTTGACCAAAGTGCTTTTCAAATGAATCCCTGGTTCCAGTTCACAGAGTAGCTTTTGAATGCACGTCGTACGTATATTCAGTATATTATTGACCTTTAATTAATTGATCTTTTTTTTATATATTTTGTTTCTTTTTCAGCTCGTATTATAGCTTTATTCTATGACGTGTCAATTTATTCTTGTGGTTTTTCATTTTTCTTTTCTGTTTGTACTACAGTTGTATTCTATCAATTCTCATTTTATTCTTAGATCTTTTCATGTGTATTGAATTGCCTTTATATATACTTGTTGTGCCTTAAGAAATAAACTTGGATTGGATTGTAACCTCCACAACATTTCAAATCCATTTTTAAATGAAACCACGGAAACGCTTCAGCGTCACAAATTTTTAAAATGGTCTGCTTAAATCTTCTGCTGGGATATTTCAAGGAGAACCTCACCTGACACCCTCTCTTCTCGATCTCATTAATGCACTTGCTGATGAGCAGTGGCACCATAAGCCCGGTGTCCTCCCGGTCCACCACCCGCCACGCCTCCACGCCAAACACCTGGGGCTCCCTGTTTCCATCTGGCCCGCCGTCCAAAGAGTTCTGCCACTGCTCCATCAGGCCCAGCTTGACGTAGATCAGCCCCCTCGGCTCCAGCTTCACCGCCAGCTGGTGGGAACGCGTCACCCGGAAGAGTGCGGGCAGGACCACCGTGCCGTGGCAGCACACGCGGTTGCGTCTCGGCGTGGGCTCCCAGCTGAACACCACCAGCTTCAGATGCTGGGCGTTCTCCAGCTCGATGTTGAAGGTGTGGTCCATATCCAGGAACGCAGTTCGACATGTGAGGAGAGCCGTTCGCGCCTTATTCACAGAGTCCACTTGAATGGCGCAGTAGACGTCCCGAGAGTCAATGCGTGGCGGTTTGAGGTCTTCGGCGCCATAAAAGTGCAGACTCATCAGTCCAGAGATGTACTGGCTGCACTTTGGCTGCTCGGTGAAGCTGTAATGTCGGAATGCGTCAATGTCCAACTCTGTGCCGCTAACTTTGGCGCTTCCACCTGCATCCGTCTCCTTTCCTTTCCCTCCCTTCGCCTCGGAAGAACTGTGCTTCCCCGATTTGGCCACCAACTCCGGTGAGTCGCCATCACTTAGGTATCCCCCTTTGCTGGCCGACTTTGAGCTGCCGTTGTTCTTCTTCTTGCTGAAGCTGTGCTGTGTGGACACGCTGCTGTCCAGGTGGTACCGCGAGATCACGTTCCGTCTCGCCTGCCCGCCCCCGGACGCGGCTAATCTCTGTGAGCCGGACGTTTGCTGGATGGCCTCCGACCCGCTGGTGCGGAGAGACTGGGACCTGTGCTCCAGATGGCTGCTGCCATGGGTTCCCTTGACACTGAGTTTGCGGCTGAGCTCGGGGAGCTTCTTCATCTTCATGGAGATCTTCCTGACAGTGCGCGGGGACTTGATCTTGTCTGGGAAGGACCAGTTGATAGAGCTACTCTTCTTTGCAGGATTTGGACTGGAGGGTGGGGAGAAGCCGACGGTACTGGGCAGGTCAGGAACATCTGGAGAGGCAAAAAAACAGCAAATGGTTCAAATGAAGGAGGGGACATTCAGATTTGAATGTTTTTTGAACAGGAAGTGGAGAGGGACAGTCGCCTAAAAGCAACCTGTAATTGGGCTTGTCCACCACAAGCTTCCAGCACAGCGTGACTCAACTCAGCTCTCCAAGGCACAACTTCACCATCTCCTCCATGTCCCAAATTGTTGATGTCACGGTAAAAAAAACACTGTTGTTGCAGTTTTGCGCAGACGGCGCTGTAACGTCAGCCACCACATCAACGACACCTGAATGGAACCAAACCGAGTCGACCGATACGAGCTGGAACTGTGTAGTGGAAAAGCGCCATCAGACCCAGACTGCTTGGACACCGATATACCATCGATATTCAGTGTGAAGCGTGAAGAATATCCATTTGAAGGCAACGTCCTGGGCAGTTCTGACCTAATTAGACATCTATAACATTCAAATTCGGGGGTTTTCAAGTTTCTATGAAGATGAAACAGATGTTGTTTTTTGTTGCGCGTTCCCCAATGAACTCTGTATTCTTAAGTCGACACAGCTCAGTAAAAGCTGCATTTACTGACCTACATCCTGCTTGTTCAGTGCTTCTCAACTTCAAGAGAGAAAAATCTACCTGACAAGAAAAGAAAAAGCTGACACAGCCCGTCCTGGGTTGACTGATTAAAGTGGAATCCGTCAAATTACGGGCATCGAGCTCGTCTCCAACAGAAAAACAGCAATTTTCCACATGCAGCGCTCTTTTAATAAGATTACATCTGTGGTTTCAGCTTACCTGCCTTTCTTATACTTTAGAGGGAACACCTCGCAGCAGGGTTCACAGAGGATTAAGTCTGGACCACATGACTCGCAAGAATTTCTCCTCAGCCTTTTAACATAAAAAAAGAATTGCTCGTCTGGAGGACGTTGTGTTGATGTAATATTTAGCAGTTTAATTCTGAGTTGACTGTCACTTGTCAAACACACTGAGTCAATGAACTGCGGCTGGAATCCTTCTATTTATAACAGTCCTTTAATTCTCTGTCTTATTGCTGTTCTTACAGCTGCTGTTACAAACACGTTTCCCTCAAATATTTCTGAAATATGATGCAGATGTGTGTTGTGTGCATCACTGAAACAAGCACATATATTTTTGCGTAAGTCTCACTAGTTCCCTGCCATGTCACTAGACCAACGAGTGACAGTGAAGTATAGACGATGCATGTGTGTGTGTGTGTGTGTGCAGAAGCTTGCATATGGATGTGTGGTTCTCCATATGTATATATATGTGGGGAGGGGGCATGTTGTTGGTTTTTTATACATATATAATAGTGATGTATTTATGTTGCATGTTTTTATTTTGTAAAGCACTTTATGTTGGGTTTCTACTGTATGAAAAGTGCTGTGGAAATAATGTTTGATGTGATTGGATTTGAACAGCACATACGTTTTCCGACAAAAAAAAGAAGGAAATCTTTGGGACAGAATGTGCAGAGTGGCTCCAAGGCCCTTTTGTATCAATAAGCAAAACGTACGTGACCAAGCGGCCCTGTCACGTAACCGTCTTGGCGGAGGTAATAAACCTCAGAGACAACAGTGATTCTGTGTGAAAAACAAAGTGGAAAGAGAGAGAGAGAGAGAGAGAGACAACTCGACGCTGCCAATATCACCAACTCTATTTTCAGAGGGGACCTGCTATGCTATTCTGGGGTGAAAGGAGGGAGGCAGAGGAGGTGCAACAAGATGGAGGGAACGGTAAGACAGGGTGTAGCCAACAGATGGGGAACAAAGGCGCCTCTTGTCCGGGCAGAGCTCTGGATGTTGGACGGGACGGCTGGCAAAGAGGCTGGTGAATGTACAAATGAACGCGGCTGTTCGCTCGCATTCCTCCAGCAAACCATGTTTAGCCTCCGTTTCCCCCCTCGCTGAGTAGCCTTCTCTGTCACAGCTTCCTGCCAATAATAGACACAGAAGGCGCTCTGTGGAGGGAGAAAATGGGTGGAGGGCACTGGAGGTGCAAATTTGCCCAACAACATCTGGGGTGGGGTCGTGTGCACACACGGAGAACACGGTTTTCTTGTGATGATCTACATTTCTGGAGAAACTTTGAACCTTTTCTTGCATGAATTATTAGAAAAGACAGCTTTTTTTTTTTCAAATATTATTTCTATGTCCAATGACTCACATTTTTAGCTACTTTCTGTTTTCAAATTTAACAATCCTGAAGGACATACATAACTGTCCAATCTTAAATCGCTGTCCACTGAAGGGACTGTTGTGCATGAAGGGGTTAAATTGCAGCACACAAAATGTAAGTAGAAGTAGGACGTTGAGGAAACCTGTTGTTCAAGCTTCTGATCTAATGAATAACTGATTTATATGTGTTTGATCGTGGGGCCTTTGTTTGACTTATTTACTGCTTATTACTGTCTGTGATTCCACACATTCTTTTCCTATTAAGATACTGACACCCACTGCTGCCTGAATGGCTGCGGTTTATTTTTATATTTTCTGTTCCTTCTCAAAATATTGATCGGTGAAGCTGATGGTGCCAAAAGCCCAGGATATTATTTATGAGAAAAGAATAAGTAAAATAAAAAGTGCTCAGACAAACTTTCATCGTATGACGAAAACTCGACTGTCATTTGAACGAATAAATTGTCCAGTGATAACCTGACGGTCGCCAACACACACACACACACGCACACACACATACACAGCTGTGTCCTCTGTAGCCTTTGGCCTCGTGGCAGCAGCCAGGAGAGTAACATGACACCTCACTAGCTGAGGTTCAGGAGCAATGGTTTGACACAAAAACCTCCAGGGCCGTGTTCTGAGGGTCAAAGGCCAAAAGGTCTGCATTCCACTGGGCGACACCTGAGCCGGCACCTAAATACGCACATGCACTCACCATGTTACTGTAACACAAAGAGAGAGTGCATGCCAGCATGCATGCATAAAACACACACACATGCCCTCCCCGACCCTGAAAGCCTACCTCCGGCACCCTGCCTCTGACACCTCTTGACAAAGCTCAGGAATTTAGCTTCTCACAACACTGGCACCAGACAGGTGCAGGAGGGTGTGTGCATGTGTGTGTGTGTGTGTGTGTGTGTGTGTGTGTGTGACAGAGCGGGACGACACGATCATTATCAAACCTACTTTTTTTTTACTTGTATTGTGAAGGCAAAGTGTGACAACGCCAATATGTAAATAATATCCAGGTTGTGTGAAATGTCCTCCAGTGAACCACCGATGGCGCCTGACGAAGATAATGTGTGTTTCTGTGTGTGTGTGTGTGATTGGAGGAAGACAATAGTCGACCTCCGCTGATTACCGCCGGAGTACGGTGGTCAAACGTAGGTGTTTAACGCCAAGAAACACAAGTAGCATTGTGCGTGCTGACAAAGTTCTCGGTGGCTGGGGAGCAGCTCGGCGCTGCTCGCTCTTCTCTTGGCTCTGAATCATTCCAGGCCTCTGAGGGGGCAGCGGGAGCTTGGCCATTTCATCACAATGGTTACAAAACCGCTGCTAATATATCCAAGCATGCGGGCCTTCTCGCTAGCACAACATGGCCTCCTGCCAAAGTGGCCCGCGTGTAGCTTAGCTCGCCCACCTCTGCAGGCATTCCTACTCTGCTGAGACTCTACCCACAGAGAGGCAGCTAATTCCTGACAGCCTGCAGCCCCAGAGGAGAGAAAACCCAGAGGAGAGGAGCCCCAGAGAGGAGACCCACAGGAGAGCACCAGAGGAGAGGAGCCCCAACAAATATTATATATTATAATGGCATTTACTTCCTCCTCCTGACCCCCAACCAAGCAATCGCCAGCTTGGATTCGTTTCCAGATCTGAACTGAGCGGCTTGAACTCTCATGGAACCTCGAAAGCGAGGGATCCTTCTGAAACCCCACAGCCAGCGTGACCAAAACAACCCCAGAAATAGCACCGGCCAAGTCAGATTGTCCAAACAGCCACTGAGTTGAACAAGAGATTGGCATCACACCGAGCTCAACAACCCCAAAGTCCATCAATCATTATTTTCCATACAAATGGAGCATTCAGAAGGACAAAAAGTCCTTCAATTGGCAGCACATGAGGAGTCTGGAGTGTATCCGGTGAGAGAAAAAGAACCAGCCAGCCGAACCACAGCGGCAGAGAGTCATCTGCATCTGCAATGCTTCATTAATTCCTCACATGTTCTAATTCCCGCTCCATCACAAGAGGTCTGTCACATTTTGTCACCCAGCAAATAGAGTGAAGTCTGTGTGGACTCGTACTTAGAAAGAGCAGAGGTCACAGACGCTGTGGCTCAGTCAAAGGACATTTATCACAAAGAGCGATAAACACATACTCGGAAATGTGGAACGACGAGCTGCGACTACTTTTATTTAACTGTTGGATATAAATCTATCAATACTGTGGATGGAAGGATAGATAGACAGATACTCTATTTATCGCTCTCTGTGTGTACATTCCACATACACACACACATATACATAGACTATTGTGGAACACTGTAACTTGTAATGCAGTTTTCAGATTCGCTGAAAGGACTAGAAGTTGAAAAATGAGTGAACCCACTAGTTGAACTGAGCCACTTTTTCTTTCCACTAATGTCTTTTCTGTTTGTAAATCCAACTGAATTTGGTCAAAATGACAAAACACTGACTATACAACTGTGGGCTACCTCTAAATTCAACAGGATGATGATCAACATAAATTAAGTTTTATGAAAATCCTGCTGGTAGATTTTGCATGAATCCACTTCTGCACCAAATTCCATGTAAAAAAAACTTTATTTTTGACCATGTTACAATAACCCAACCCATAACTGAGTGCAATCTGTTTTGGTTGGTGCTACACGGGTATTTTCTGCTTAATCCATCTGACAAATAAAAACAACAGACACAGGTGACCTTGTTTGCGAAGGTCACTATCACTGAAATGTTGTTTTGGTGATTGGCCATGTACCCAGACTGGCTTCATTTGACAGGGTGGAGAGCTGGGCCACAGCGGGCCGCCGTCTGTTTGACTCCACCATCCCCCGACCCGGCCAACAAGCTCGCTGTGTTAACAGCAGCCATTATTATAACACACTCACACACACACACACACCGTCTGTAGATCTGGAGGATGATTTACAGCAGATAAAAGACAAAGCGTGAATATTCAACATCCCTTTCTGTTTGATTTCAAACCACCGTGCCCACACAGACATCCCAAACATCCCAAAATCCACTAATGAGAGTTTCCTCTTTGATGGCACGGAGCCGCGCTTGTTGCTGTTTTTGTTACAGCCAAGTGTGGGATGGCGTCGTCAAACCCACAGGAATCAATTGCAAAGTCAACAGGCAGCTGGGAGGGAGTCAGTTCCGGAGCGGGGTGACGGAGGCGGCGGTGGGTGGGAGGGGGACAGAACACTGCAGCTCCCTCTTTTCCTTTTCACAGAGACAGTCACAGCACCAGTCGACCAACACGGCCACAAGCCAGCTACTGACTTCTCTTCTACACAACGTACGGCCGGGTGTACGGCGATGCGGTGGAGAAACTGCTATCAGATCTGAGACAGGTGGACGGCTCAGCGGACATACAAGATATTCTGTTCACATCAGATGAGATCAAGATGTCTGCTCTGGTTAATCTGCCGAACGTGGACGGGCATGAAAACAGATGATGGCAGCTAATTTCATCTGGACAGCAGAAAATAAAACAAGTGACCTATTTCAGTGTGTGCTCAGCCTTCATCGAATCAGCTCTGTGTGTCATGATTAGCGCTGTTCCGGGCTCCGACACTGGCTTCTCTAATCCTAATCCCTTTGAGGAAAGTCACAGACAGAATGGAAAGTTGCACTGAGCCACACGAGATGCTACAAGAGCCAAGAAGTTGGAGCCGGTCGCTGTGACCGTGTCAAGGGCAGACTTGTTTGTTTGGAAATTACCATTTTAAAATCATTATGTTTCCACGCTTCAAACCTGGGGCCTAGTCCAGAAAGCAGGTTGAAGTGAAAACCCTGAGACTGTCGATCACGAGAAGAGTAAAACTAAAGATCTCTTCTCATCTCTACTGATGAACTGAATTCATATGAACATATGAAACTTAAAAGACAGATAGTCGAAGTTAGTTTACATGGAAACAGAATTGAAAACTGCTCTTCTCCTCATTGCAGAGTTAACAAACTCTTCATGGTAAAAACTGCTCGAGTCCGATTTTCACTCAGCACACCCAGGCTGTTCATCTTGTACAAGAAGGGGCTGTTGCGTGCCACGGAAAAGTGTTGTAATTATAGGCTCAGCTCAAGATGTGCCAATTGGTCCAAACTACCACGTTGCCACATCAGAGAGAACAAAAAGTCGGAAGTTAGACAAACACACTGAGCTTATTAAGAGACGAGGAGCCGCGTGCTGCCTGTCGCCGGCAGACAGCTCAGGAACAGAATGAAATAGAAGATAAAGGAGAGCACATCAATCTGTCAGCTGGAATGGGTCGCTAACTGCCTGATGAGTCTCCAATTCTCGTTTATCAGCCAATTTATTGAATGATAGGAGAAAACAAATGATTAATTCAGAGAGTTGACAGGTCTGTGTGTGACCTGCAGTCACAAGTAAATGGATATTCTTTCCTCTCAGGAATGTGTGGTCTGAATTCCTCCTGGCTAATGTCTGTCTGCGTTTAACTAATGAGGGATGTTGTTATGGCGTGAAACGATCTGACAGACACAGCTCCTGTCCACTCCGAAGAACAGCTACAGCACCCACCAGGCTCAAGAACAATTCTTTCAATAAATTCCATGGATTTTTCCTGAATTGGAACAATTTTAGTGCCTGTGTTCAAGAACAATAAGCACAGAAATCCAGTCCAGTTAACAGAAACACATCACTACATTAACTTTTACCAATATAGTTACTACTACTACTACTACTACTCACTGGATCTTAATTTGAAAAGAAAAAAAAGATTTGTGGGACAAAATTCCGTGATTTTTCCAAAATCCCATAAAATCTGTAGGATTAACCCTGATGTAAGGATTTTTTTTTTCTTCAAATGACCCTGTACTTTTTTTTCGTAACCCTGCTGAAAAGCAAACATCTTTGGCAGAGGTAGCTACACGTGAAATTCTTCTCAAGTCGACCCAGAATGACTTGCAGCCATCAGTCTGCTGATCCTTTGATTGGGAAGACTTTCAACACCGACTGTAATTAGTGCTGGAGGTGAGGAGCAGCAGCAAAACCACAGACGATTATTGGCCCTGGAACATGAGGTAAAGATGTGTGACTGCCTGAGAAGTCCAGAAAGAGTGTGTGCGTGTGTGTGTGTGTGTGTGTGTGTGTGTGTGTGTGTTTCATGGATTTACCTGTGGATCTGCTGGCGGAAGGTCCCCCCTCCTCCTGGGGTTTGCACGCGAACATCTGTCTGTGCAGATGTAGCACCTCTGTGGAATGTGCAGCATTCCCCTGACTCCCATCTCCGCTGCCGCCGGAACCTTCCGGGAACGTCTCTGCGCCCCCGTCGCCGCAGCCTTCAAGGGTCCTACCGCTGTGACCCGCATCCCCTCCTCTGCTGGGCCTCCGCTGTGGCTCGGCTCGAGGGGGCACCAGCAGCCGAAGTGAGGGTCTGCGGGACGTTTCTGGTTCATCGTCCTCAGGGATCGGGTTGTACCAGATCTCTCCTTCATCGTCTGCGTCGTTCTCCTCTGCTGGGTCCACACTCCGAGGGTGAGGAGACACCTTGGCCTGACTGATGCTGACCTGAAACAGGAGGGAGGACAGAAAGACATTTGTACAGCAGCTATTTACCTATTAATTATTTCCTCTCGTGTCCAGAACTGAACAAAACCATTTAATAATTCCGCTCACACTACTACTCTTCATTTTATACTGATTTTTGTGTTATAAGAGGAATTTGTATTTTTGTTGCTCTTGCCTGTTATGGAACTTTTGGAGTGTTTTACGTTATGAACTTTTTGGGGAGGTACCCTGGATAATTAGGTCCATTTAGGTGTATTTTACCTCTCCGGCATGTTCTGCATTTTTTTTACGTTTATGTAATGATTTTGTACACTGATGCAAATATATAAAATAAAATAAAGAAACAAACTAACTAAAATAAATGACTGGTACGAATAAATAGTAGTAAATAATGTCAATTCTATTTATTTAACATAAATAAAATTGATTGTCAAGAAGACATTAGCTTCATGTAGGTTTGGGGTTTGTTATCAATGCAAGAGTTTGTGCTTGTAAAAAAAAAGTTTAAAAACAGACGTTTTTAATTCAATAAAAAATATTTTTAGGTAATGAGCTTCACACTAAGCTGAGCTGACGTGTTTGTGTGTGTGTGTGTGTGTGTGTGTGTGTGTGTGTGTGTGTCTAACCTGAGGTAGATGTAGGCGGACCGGCCGCGAGGGTGCTCCCCCTGAGGGTCTCAGGTGCTCTGGGGAGGGACTGGGAGGAGGCGGCGGCTGGTGGAAGTACTGGCAGGCCTCCTCCTCAGCTCCCAGCATGCCCTGGGGCTCCTCCTTGGTGGAATGGCTCCTGCCAAGGGAGCTCTGCTGCAGCCAGTTGCGCTTCTTGGACACAGTGATGGTGTTGAGGTGCGGCCGCCATGTTGAAAGCTCACTGGCCCTGCCGACCTCACGGGTTTGGACATTCTCAATGAGAGCTGACGGAGCGATAGAAGGAGAAAGCATGTCAGGGTTACAACTCCACGTAAGGGATGGGGGGGTGGGATTGAAAAACAATTCGGTTGGCACAAACAAACAATTAATCACCACCCTGATTAGGAAATAATGATTGAACTAATATGACAGAGTGAATCTGTTTATTCTCAAACCATTCGTGTCCTGTCACGCTGCACAAAACATCTGTATCAAGAAACCACAAGTGTGGAAAAACGCTGTCTCTCATCTCTACTCATCTTTTCACAGCCATAATTGTTGATTGTTTGATTGTTTTTTTTTTCTTTAATAGCATTTAGATGATTTGTCATGTTAGTTTTATCACACATGCGCAACCCATTTCAGGAGCGTCAACCGTGGGAAGATGTGGAATTATACAGACACATCTTCCATCACAGCAGCTTGGAAAAAGGAGTGAGAAACCGCTGGCACTGCAGCTGTGAAAATAGAGCACAGACGATGTGTACGATAAGTACAGCCAGCGGTGATACTCGCTCAGCGAGAAAAGAACAAATAATTGCGATGATGACGTGGTCCCTCCATGTCCCAGAGAGAGAAAAAAACAGCAGAGCTTCTAGTGCTGAGATGCTCTCGACAAAAAAAGACTATTTTTCTTGAGCTCAAAGCATCTGACAAGCTTTTATTTTCATAAGACTTGAGATGCAGCCAGAGAAAAATAACCTGTGTGTACTGTGTGTGTGTGTGTGTGTGTGTGTGTGTGAGTGTGTGAGTGTGTGACAGGGTGAGTGAGGTGTTGAGGGCAGTGTCTTGCTCTAACATGTACGGCAGCCGCTCACGTAAAAGACTGTTTTGATCCCTAGCAAATCTCTCCACACGCTTCAGCTACAATTTCTTCCTTCTCAAGGAAGCAAACTCTCCTGGACGTAACGTTACATCCGGCAAATTATAGACTTAGATAGAAGAGAGATAGAATATTTTAAATTTAAAAGCCTGACATTCCAAAGCAGGATGTAAATACACATTACGTGTACTTTCAAAACCAGTATTTCCTTTCTTTACGCAGTCCGAAGGTGAAAAAGTAAAATGTGTGACATAATTTCTACTAAGTGTTTAGTGCTTGGTTGCATTTACTAACGCAAACCTGAAATCAGCGCTGAGAGAGAGAGAGAAAGGCTCCAATGGGATTTAGTTTTCCAGCAAGTCAAGAATCCCCTCTGAACGTCTCAGCTTTCCAGAGATCCTTGAGGCGCTGCTGAGTCTCAAAGCAAAGATTCGAGGTACTTTCTAGCTCAAGGCAGGTGCTTCCCAAGGAGAAGAGGAACCCTGAACGCTCCAGCTCAACAAACCCTGGAGCGTTGACCCGTACGCAGGAATCAAACACACTCTGGTCAAAACAGCTGGAGGCTGCTCAGTCAGCTATTCTGGAGCTGGACACAGAAGTGTTTTACAGTATGTGACATATTTGGGGTTAAAATTACATTTTTGTGGCGTTGAAGGGTTATCAGAGCCGTCAATCTTCTTTGCTGAACTCATTTCATGTCGGTGCGTCTTCCAAAGTCTGTATGTTTATTTAATAACAGCTGATCCACTAAGGTCTGCTAATTTAATCTCCAACACATAGCCAGCATGAACATAAACACAGAAGATTCATTTCTTTAATTAAAAAAAAAGTAATAATCCACAGTTTCCAACCACAAACATGTTTAAATGACATGAGCTGGCAATGCGACTGAGTGATGGGTGTGATTAGAGTCTGGAGCTCAGTGGCTTCAGTGTCCAGCTACCGGCCGACAGGAAATGAGTGATATCTGTTAGCGCTAAGCTGAAGGCAGCGTGCTTTTCTTCACGTTAGATTCCTTCTGATAGGACCAAACCAGCCCGCTGCATCAGCTGTCCAACGTCCACCTCTGCCGACAGCCATCGACCTGCCGTCGTGAGACGAGGATGACGAGGCGGAAGTGTTGTCAGCGTGTCGTTGTCTTGAAGGGGTCTTTCATAACGGGGAAAGGACGCGTGTTCTGACACGAACAGCATTCCAGGCCACGGCTGCAGATTTACAGCTTGTCTCCCACCACCGTCACACTTACTGCGCTGGCAAAGCAACAGCCAGGTAGTTTGACACTTTAACTGCTGTCGAATATCAAACCCTTTCTCCAGCGCTGTACGACTAGCGGATGCCGCATCCAACCCAGGGAAAGTAAAACAAATTTTAATACGACTCTATTTTCATGAGACTTTTGGTCGCGCGCTGAGGACTTGAAAGTTTCAATAACTCCCTGGTGCCTCTGTGCTTTCAAAACCGTGTGTCATCACCAGTGATGTAACCATAGCAACACTTTCAAGGATACACCTACAAACAAACCTACAACACGCCCCGTGTTGTAGGTTTGTTTGCTCTGATTGGCTCTTTGTTTTTTCAGACTATGTCCAGATAAATGACGTATTTAGCGCTTACTCTACACCTTCATGGCCTCACATTCACCCATTCCCACACCAATGACACCCACTGGGAGGGTTCAGTGTCTTGCCCTAGGACACTGTGACATGCGGACAGTCATGGGCTGGGATTCAACCCGCCGACCCTTTGGTCGACCCGGAGCTGTCCATCTATGCTTTAACCACTCATAAACATACAGGAGCGTTACACTGACAGTTCATCTGTCTCCACAAGCCATTAGAGCAATAACCAGCATGTTTTAATAATAACAAAGGAAGGGAACAAATATTGATTCTGGGATAGTTCACATTCTCTTTGGGATAATTGGTCTTTACGGTTCCCAGATGGAAAGCGTTATCCTCGACCCCTGAGAAAGCAAACGCATGAAGAGCTTATTTCCTGGAGGTGCAGGTATGAATGTCGCGTTAGCTCGACAGTAAACTATTTATCCACCCTCAATCCACTTTCCCATCGGCTTTTTCTTTTACTCCCTCAATACCTTTTTCTCCACAGAGGCTCCTCTTTTAAGAGGTGCAAAACACACCAGCTAGTTTTCTGCTGCACACAGACTACACTTTGTTGTGTATATAGAGCCCCCACCACCCTCAGAGGGAATCTTTCGCTGTGTGCCATACATTCCTGATGACACTCATTCATATGGTAATGAGGGTTTTTCTTTTTACTCCAGGACAGAGCGGAGATCGTCCAGGGTTGCATCACATGTCAACACTTGCATCCCGCTGAGGCGTCCTGGCACTCGCAGCCTAAATACCACGTCCTCTGGAATTCTCACTCAAGTGATTGTCCTGATATACACATTCGATCTCCTCCTGGATGAGTTCAGTCACCCCCAAACGCGGCACATGTCCTGTCAGTCCGGCCCGTGACACCGGTTTAAGTGCCGATCGAACATTTTTTCCTTCATAATGCCAGACGAAGTGCCAGTGTTTGCCTCATGTCGCGGCTCACACACTTCATAACCTGATGTGTCTTTCAGAGCCGTCATCCTCCATAAATCTGTCCAGGTGCAGACGCACCAGACAAGACAAATTGTTGCACCTCCTTCTTCAGTCACGTGTGTTTGTATATTAAAAAACAAACAAACCTGCAGCTCAGCAATGTTTTTGGCACAAACCAAATACCATAATTCTGACATGACTTGACAACAGTCAGGCTTCTATTACACCTGCGACTTACTGTGCAAGCACAAAGGAGCGCCAGCAAAATGTTTGCAAAATGCAAAGCAGATCCTGTCCACATCTCTCCTCTAAACATCGCAGGATAAGAGATTGATGGCGTTCTCAGACTATTGGTGAGCTCTCAATATGAAGCCTGTTATTTGAACTTAGCACAAAGAATAGAAGCTGGAGGAGCCTGATCGCCTGACGCTGCTGAAAGACTCTAAAGCAGATCAACCAATTAACATATCGATCTCATTAGTGTGATTCGTGCAGGACACTTAAATGACTGGTCTACGCTCACTACGCTCAAGATGTGTGTTTCCCCACAAGTCAGACTGTAGTTCATCTGATTAACTGCTGTTTTTTCCCAAAGGCGGTAATATTTCTGCAAACGTCCACTTAGCTTGCCTGACGGAAAACAATATCGACTTCCCAGAAGCGCCGAGTCAACGACAGACAGGTCCGGCCAAAAGAGGTGATATCTGGATGCTGGCACAACTCCTCAGAACTACAAATGATCCCGCAGCAAATACATGCACGTGCACACAACCAATTTTGTTGCTGCTAATGTGCACAATACCCTCCATGTGCATATATGAGGAGACATGCTCCGCTGTGGTTAATACATGATATTTTCATGCTAATTAAAGGACAAGTCAGAGCAGAAACAAATTAGTTCCAGGCTAATTAAGTTCTCGCTTCTAGCAAGAAACATTTGGCGGTATGACGTCCTGAGGTTTCATTTCCAAGAGGCACTCAAGGCCATGGAACAGCCCTATTTTTAGAAAACTACATGCATAAATTAAAAGTAAAAGCATAAACTCTATGAAAAGTTTTAAGCCATTAACAGACTCTGGAGCTGTGGAAGAACTTTGACATTTCATTTCTTTTTTTAAATGTCTCTTTGTGAGGCGCTTGAGAGGCCCCCGGGGGCCAGATAAGCTCAGGTCTGACCTTGATAAATACTTAAATCACTCTTCATTTTGTTCATTCACGGTGAGGAATTAAGTGACACGACGCAAACAAAGTTAAACAACAGGAATGGCATCTTAAATATTCCATCCAAAGTCTGTTTAAAATGCGAGTTACCATGGAGCTGTCACGAGCTAACGACAGGGGAGGAAAGGCGACATGACAGACCCCTTCCCTTAAACACCACAGACACACAGTCGGCAGCAGCTCCTGTCCTGCTGAATTCCTCAGGACACAGCTGTGGAAAAGTTCGGTGAGAGAAAGGGGGGGAAATGGAAATTTGGCTGTTTATTTTTCTTTGTATTTTTTACAAAATAAAAGGGACGCTGTTGGGGTGAAGAGCAGGAGATATGCTGGAGCTGAACTGGGCCAACAGTGACTGGAAGTGAAACAGCTCACACTCTATTTCCAGCAGCAGCACGGCCAGCTGACGGTCAATAACAGCCTGCACACATGGCAGCTCGTGTATTTGTTCTGGAAAAGATTACTGCGGCAGCTCAGAGACACACACACACACACACACACACACACACCAAAACTTGAACATACTGTTTTACAAAAACATCAGCGGTAGACTAGAGTTTGTAGTTTCCGACACAGATATCAAAGATCATCGATCATCGTGTGGATGGTTTCCTGATACAGATGCTTTCAGCTGCAGGTACACTGAGACAATCACATGTCACAAATCCCACCACCAACACCACGGAACAGAGAAGAGTGAGTTAGTTGTTACGGCGCTGTATCTGTGAGTGATCCAGTCTACAACCTGATGTGCCATTAATTGTTAAAAATGCACCTAAATTAGTGGGAAAGAGAGAGACCGCCACCGGTTAGAGAATCGTAAAAAGCAAGCAAAAAGGTCAGAGGAGTCTCGTCCCTTTGCTTTTCATCCAGAAGAGGAGGAGTGCAGGGTGGACCGCCACCAGACGGAGTCTACTATGAGTGGAGGAGGAAGGAGGGTGAGAGCTGATCCACGGGAGCTGAGGCCACTCGGTGTAGCCTTCCTACCTGGCTGCTGCTGCTGCTGCTGCTGCTGCTGCTGCTCCGGAGACTTGATTGTAGGAGACTTGGCCTTGACCGATTTAACCCCTCGGCTGGACGACCCCCCACCAAGGTTACCCTGACTAGCTGCTTGCTCCTGGTTTTGGTTTCCAGTGCGGGGCGAAGCTGAGCCCTCGATGCGCTGCTTCATCTCTGTGGACAACAAGCGGCCCTTGTGCATCCACTCTTGCATCTTGTTGACGGTGACACCGTGCCCCTTGTTGACCGAGCTGGCACCCTGAGCTCGCACTCCCGTCGCCTCCTGCTTGTAGTCGGCACCCCGATGTGCTGTCGCCTCCGTATTGCTGTCTGATGAACCTGTTAGGCTGTTGACTGACCCGCTGCTCTCATTGAGCTGCACATCGTCCTCGCCACCAACGTCTTGTAACGCCTCTTCGCGGCTGGTGGCGTTGTGAAGCACCTGAGGGTGTGACAGTCCACCCGCTGCTGCTTTTGGCACGGCAGCCCCTTTATCACTGCAGACATCCAGACTTTGGGTCCCAGGAGCTCGAACACACAACAGGGGTCCACCTGGGTATCTGATTGCACCGTCACTAGCAGAGCGCAGCAGTGTGGGCTTTGTCTTAGCTGAGGACAGGTTCATCATGCTCTTACTATTAAAGCTGGCTTTGAGACCTGGCTCCAGGTTTCCTGTGAGGCAGAGCAGCAGTGAGTCGGTGTCGGACACCTGCTGGGGGCTGTGGTCTCCTCCTGACGACCAGGAGTCGCTGTCCATGTTTTTGGCCGAGCACAAACTATCCCTGGAGTGGCTGCTGCAGGAGGATGTGGTTAAACCCCCACTAATCTGCTGGACATCCAGGTTGATATCATTCATAGCATTGATAAGAAGGTAATAAGCCTCTTTGAGCTGGTTCCTAAGCCTGTCTGTTTCCTGTGCACTGTCACCAACTTGTCCTTCTTCCTGACCACTGTGGGGTAGCCTGGTGACCTTTGCCCTCTCGCCAGTGCTTTTGGTGCTAAAGCTTTCATAGAAAGGCAGAATTTCATTGTCGTAGTAATCCTCGTCTTCGCTGTCTAAAGGGTATGTCATGGGTTCCTCTGGGGTGCACAGAGATGTCAGGTTAATGTCACAGATTTCCAGCTCTGTGGGGAAGAAGGTCGGGCTCTGGACACTGCCAGCTGACCCGAACTCCGGCTCATACCCCTCAATGTCCCTGATCACAACGTTTTCCTCTGTGTTCTCTGGAGGAGTCTCCAAAGTCTGCTGGCTGTCAAAGCCAGGTACAGCCACCACAGTCCCGGTCATGTGCTGAGACTGTCCGCGGAGCCGGGGGTCCCGGTCCCCGCCTCGAACCCTCCCCTCCGCGGGCGACTCGCAGGAGAAAATATGCGTCGGACTGCCCCCGAACCCGATGGAGTCCCCGACGCTGCACTGGCGCGGAACCGAGATGAAGTGTCTAGCGAGCGGGACTCGACCTGCGTCTGTGTCCGTAAACCCGTAAAGCCCCCAACCGGTTGGAGGTGAACCCCCCGGGAGCTGCTCGTCAACCCGAACCCGACGCCCGCAGCTCAATTCCAGGGGCCGCTCGCCGGACAACTCCGCTGCCGGACGACTCTCCCGGAACACCACAACCCTCCCCGCTGGCACCAGCGGCCCGTCAACACAATTCTCGTACGTACTCATTCTCCCCGCGGTGCAATCCAACAAAACCACCGGACGAGCCTCGTCGGAGTCTGGCTGCAAAACTTTTTCTTTACCTTCTCGGCCCCCATTCGCCGCCGAGGCGGCGGAGCCGAATCCACCGCTGAGCGTCGCTCCTTTCCTCGATTTCTTCCCCCGGAGTTTCGCTAGTAAAGTCCTCCGCAGAGGATCAGCCATTCCTGTCCGCTGCCCCCAGTGTGTTCCCGCCGTCGCTTTCAGCACGCTGCTTCCAGAGGCAAAGAGCCGAGTGGGTTCTCCTCGCTCGCCGCGGTCAAAGCTCCCCGGGCGGACGGGCTGCTCCCCATTCTCCGCTGTCACCTCCGTACTGCCGCCGCCCGGCTCAGCCTCTCCGGCCGCTGCAGCCTGCTGCACCGCCCCCCTCTCTCATCCACACACTCCTCTCTCTCTCTCTCTCTCATCTCCAAGACCCTGCAGTACCAATGTTTTACATAAAAGTTGTTCACTTGTGTGTGCAAGAATGCTGCATTTTATTTGCAATTTGTGCACAAACGATCTGTCCAGACACATAGAATTCCTGTGCAGGGCTCCCGTAGTCAATTAAAGGCAAGAAGCAAAGAAAGACACGTTAACTAAGATAAATAAACAAATAAAACATAATTTATCCTTCTTTGTCTTCTTATTTGTATCTTGTTTGCATTCGTCTCCAACTGTTGATATTCATTCTGCTCTATTATCAGTTTGTCAGTCATGTGTAAATCACTTTGACCCACATTCACCTGCACCTAAGTTGCTGAACAAATAAAGTTCTGCTGATTGACGGGGCCAATCAATTCAAATAAAAGTGCTTAATTTACAAATCTTTGGCAAACAATGAATCAGACATTGAATCGAGCTATCTTTACATATTGAATGTGAAGCTGGAGCTCTAAAACAACAACATATGAAAAAATAGTAATGTATGGTGGTGTCATTAAGTGAAACTAATATTTTGTTTGCGATATAATGAAGCTGCTTAAATTGATCATCTGATTTGCATCTTATTAAAGTGTATGCTTCATTACCTGAATGTTTCTCTCGTACTTCCGTTAAGAGAAGAAAGTAGTTTGAACTGCTGTGAAATTTTGGCACAGATTTTTGTATACTGAAATGTGAATGGAATTCATGTGTCAGGCAGCGAGAGTTGAGGACAATAGACAGAATCAGCCTTTAAAATGAGCAGCATTGTGTATGTGGTGCATGTCATGAGGAATCTGTCTTGTCTTAAGCTCCATCTTCATCATTAGGGCTACTCCACCACCCCCTGCTGATAACACCACTTGAACATCACCACTTGCCACATGATGGATCATCGGTGATTATTGGACTGACACTTTTATCTGAAGTGTATCTTGAGTAATCCCCTCTTCTTTGACCTTGCATCTAACCTCTGTCCCTGCTTGCAGCACTTCTCCGGGGCTTTAGAGAGAGCTGAGACAGCGGAGGAGAATGAAACATACTTCACCTCAACCTTAAGCTGTTTGCTGTTGTCTTTGCTTGGAATGTGCAGGAGGATGAGCTGCTGAAAAGCTGAAGCATTAGTACTCTGTGTTCTAGTAAAGCTCTTCAGGTAAAAACAATTTCTGTTTTATGAGGTTCTCCAGACTAAGTGCATTTATTGTCAGCGGCATTCACTCCACACCACCAGCACCTTCAGTTAAACGTGATAAGCATCTGTTATTGCACTGCAGGAGCCGTGTAGGCCCTGACGCCTCAGCCTGCCTCCCCGACTGACTGACTAGACCCTGTCTGGGCAGTTATTTACAGGTCAAAACCTGCAGGCTGCATAGCATGGGTTTGTGTGTATGTGAAAGAGAGAGCGGGTGGGGGGTGGGGGGGTGATGTAAGGGCGAGGAGATGCGTGATTGAGGACACAAACCTTTGGACCCTGAGAGAGGAGTTACAACACATGCACTGCAGGGGCACAAGCAGTCTCCTCTTTGACAAATTGTGTCTGTTAGTGCAATTTTCATGCTGGAAATGTCTTGCGTGCCTGGAATTGTTGTTCTTGTCTGGTGATATGTCTGCTCCAAAACCAGACAGCGACCCGGCCTGCACAAACATCAATCCGTAAAAACATACCGACTTAGGAAAGGGAACGCAAGACCCGCTGCATGCTGACTCAACAGTGCAGGAGAAATGGGGCAAAGGACCCTCAAGCCCTCTCCCCTCCACACACACAGGTCCAGTCACTTGCAGCCTTTGTGAAGTCCATGGCAGAACATCTGCTTAGCTGCCCCCCCCCCCTTCAGATGGCTTGGCCAAAGAGAGTATGAGGAGGAAATCTGAGTGTGTGTGTGTGTGTGTGTGACATAAAAAGAAGAAAGAAAGCAGAGAAAATGTGTGTGTGTGTGTGTGTGTGTGTGTGTGTATCCAGGCTGCAGCTGTTACCTCTCCCCTCCTTAATGGCTGACTATTGTTCCTGGTCTCTGTGTCACTGACTCTCCTTCTCCATCCCGGCTGGTTTATGGTCCATCCTCTTTTGCTCAGCGCACACTGCGACTAAATTTATGTCCTTGTACACAAACCCCTGTTGAGGTGTAAACAAAGGCTGCCCGATCGCTGTCAGAGCGGGGTTGTTAAGGTCCTGCAGCTTCATGTTTCAGAGAATCACATTAACGGCACAGACAATCACTCATATTTTATGGAAAAAAAAGACTTTTCTCTTGCCTTGATGGCATAGATGTGAGCACCAGGGTGTGTGGGCAGAATATTTGGTGGCACTAGCTTCTGAAAAAAAGAAATAAAATAAATAATAGCAATAATAATAAGAACCAACGTTAATAACATTATTATTATCATTATTGCTATTATTATTACTACCATTATTATTATTATTATTATTATTAACATTTTTAGGTGACATCTGTGGAGATGTTACTGGAATTTCAAATGACAGAATGTTAAAGTGATGATAAGGTGTCAATATCAGACAAATGATTATTGTTTTTGATTCGACTCATTGCAAGTAAATCATATCATCCTGTCTGAAAGCCAGTTAAGCTCTTATCTCAGTCGTTCTGAAACAGACAGGTTATCAAACATAATGCTAACCTACATGTTCTGTCAGATCAAGAGGGCTGATTTTTTTTTATAGCTGCTGTTTAATACGCAGCAATAAAAGAAAGACAAATAAATCTTTAACGGTCGCAGACTGCGTCCTCCTAAAGGACACGTGGGAGTCAAGTCAGGAAAATATGCCTGTTAGTTAAATAAGAGCAGTTTCCTGCAGATGTTTTTGCATTTTTCGTCTGACATGAACTTCAAAGTTTGAA
Organism: Aeoliscus strigatus; assembly: GCA_901007665.1. Taxonomy (NCBI): domain Eukaryota; kingdom Metazoa; phylum Chordata; class Actinopteri; order Syngnathiformes; family Centriscidae; genus Aeoliscus; species Aeoliscus strigatus. Next base: position 98,874 of record CAAKHB010006078.1, on the reverse strand, counting down.
CAACACTAGACAAAAGTTAAGATATCTCATCTGACCAACAGCCAGGTGAGCTGACCACTGCTGAGTCAGTCACACACACACACACACACACCTTGTGTCTGCTCTGTATCGTTATCATCAGACGACCTCTGACATTCATCGGGATAGGAGGTCAGACGACTTGTCTCTTGCCACAGGTTTCCATCAGCTCTATGCAGCGGATGATGATTCATGATGTTTAAACGTTCCAACTTTGGTCTGACTTTTTGTTCACAGCCTGCGTGAGAAAGATACAATAAATTATCTCCATATAAAACATTCTTTGGATGTGGGAGACACATTGTACCCCTTACAAGGAGTATTTATTATTAATGTTCAAATCCAAAAATTTCCATTTTGTTAGGAGACATTCCAAATGTTCTTTCATTGTTTCTTGGCTTGGTTTTGTGCTACTAAACTGCATGAAGTAGGTGAGTGATTAATTTAGCCGATTTATAGGTTTATAAATGTCACAGCTGAAGCTCATTAGGGCAACACAAGATATATTTTCAATGCATACAATGCTTTTATTTTTGCAATGCATTTATTTTTAATATTTGTTCTTTCTTTCCTGCTGAACATCTGTTTCAAACCATTGTTAAAACGTCTGGTGTGAAAAACAACTGTTTGCTTCTAGAAAACATGCGAGGAGGAGTGAGAACCACATTAAAGGAAGCTTCAGCATCAAACAATGACTCCCAGCGAAAGTTGGTGCTGTTCATGTGAGACCGTCATCCACTGGACAGCTGGAGGCAGCCACCTCTGAGAGGGTACTCAGTGACCATCACGAGGTCTTGACCTTCCAGTAAATGTGTCACAGTGATGAACGGTTAGTGCGGCGGACACGTTTCAGAGCAGGAAACCACTGGAATCGCTGTGTCGCCTTCCACAGCGCTTCCAGTGAGGGCGCCTGTGTGACCTCTGTCCATGTATATATATGTATAGAAGAGCCTCTCTGGCAAAATACTTCACACGCTTGCACTTGTATCATAAATCTGCTGAAACATTGATCTCCGTGTGTAATAGAACACTGATTCTTGTCTAAAATGTAGATAAGATCAGCACGCTAAGGATATCATGATACGGAGAACAGAACAAGGCTGGTTCAGGGATGTCGTATACAACAAACATACACCATTAGAAGAGGACAACAAGGACATGTTTCCTGAGAGGCTACAAGCCTGACGGCGAGGAGTCGGAATGGACGCGACCCTGATGGCCACTGCTCATGCAGTCTGTACGGGAAGACAAGCGATTTTAAATATGGCTGATAAAATCAAGAGTTGTGCTGCTGTGCAGGTACACACCGCAGACAAGGCCGGGCACATACCTGCAAGCTGGAATTTTATCAGAAGCATATTTACTGCTAGTTCACGTCGACTCATGATGACAGATAGGCCAGGAATTCCTGTGATCACCAAGCTGTTCCAAGTTGGTTTTTTTGCCTCCCACTGCTGCAAAATTCATTCTGGCTGCTTCAATGGTCACAGAAATTTAAGGAATGGATTTGGAAAACACAAATTTCAAAAGGGTTTTTCATGGTTTTAAGACCAAAAACGTAGGTTACTGATCGATTTGACAGAAAAGGTGCCTTATGTTCCAAACATCTACACAGGAAGTTTGTTTAAATTCTCTTCTGTTTATGTCAGCACAGATGTGAAGAAGTGAAGATGAGATGTGAGACACAACACAACAGTATCATGACCATCAACAGAGCTTAACGGAGTGAATCCCAGTGCTACTTCATGGCGCCATCTAGTGCCACTCAGCAGGAAGAACATTTTTAAATTGCAATATTTTACAGATTCCACCGTTGAAATAACGCAGCGTGGGCAGAGTTCAGGGGAATAGGTATTTAGTATAACACAAGACAAAGCACAAGTAATCCAACACGATCATGACATTAAAACATCAGAGGGACACACACAAAAATATTTTCTTGTCCTCTATCCTTAATAATTATGATCATTTAATGTCCAGCTTCTTGACAAAAGCTTCAGGGAGCTACGAGTCACAACTACATGTGTAGACGTAAAGCTAGAGTTTGGTAACGCCCCGTGCACCCTGTGAGTATCACGACCTCTGTGACAAAATGAAGACGAAGAAAAGAAGTTGGAAAAGGAGAATTGGTTGAAACTGTGTGTCAAACACCTGATTCCTACAATGATATAAAACTAACGTAAACACAATACTTCATACAAAGTATCATTGTGCTGAAAGTCATTTGGAAACTGGTATTTGTTTGCAGTCACTAACGTGCTGGAGCTGTGTCCGCGCTGCGTGTTTGAACGTGGAGCTCACTCTAGATTTTGTCTGAGGATCCTTTTCTCCTCCTCAACAAAGTTCTTCTCCGATGTAGCTTGTCCCATGTCCCTCTTCCTCTTCTCCTTCTGCTGGAAGGTCTCAACCCGACGTTTCTTGGCAGACATGTTGGGTTGTGAGGCCTCGTCATCTGTTCAGCACAGAGAGTGATTTGTGTAGTTTTTTGCACACAGAACAAACGTGACTAAAGTATAAAAATGGATCCATGCTCAGAATATGAGCTGACTTACACATGCTCACACTGCACGTTAGGTCTCCTGGGCTGAACTAACCTGAGTCTGACGGCTGCTGCTCCTCTGGCGGAAGGAACTGGGCTTTGCCAGTGTGTGCCCGCGGTGCATCTTCTCCATTGTCCTCGTACACATTGGACCACTTAATTGCCATGTCCATGCCTGGAGGGGGTCCCCTCTTCCTTTCAGGCTCTACAGTGTAGCTCTCAGGTGGCGGTACAGCATTCGTCTGCCATGGCTTAAACTCCCTGGGAGCCTGCAAGCAGTGACACAAGGAGGAACAGATCAAACATGGGTTGAAAAAGTTAATAAATTATCAACTTGCTGCTTCTGTCGATTGTATTTTGCACTTTAAATGTATGAACTTAACTGCTGCTGCCTGTCTACTATTATTGAACTGCTCTTATGCTTGCTCTAATGTCACAATGTCAAATGTCCTATTTAGTTGTTGTTCTTTTGTAGATATTCAGTGGGACATTTGTGTATTTTGTGTATATAAAGCCTCTTCTTTTTACCCAGTACATACACTTTTGTTTTTGCTTTGTTTTGCATGCACTTTTTGTTACCGGTAGATTGTTTGTGCTACTGACGCAAAGACATTCACAAGAATTCCTGTTTTTAACTTGTACAAATGGCAATAAATGTCTATTAGGTGCAAACCAAATAGCCCTTTTTGGGACGATGAATAAACCTGAACTTGAATCATGTCTGTGTGTGCATTTACAAATAAGAACTTTTCAATGCAGGTTAAAAAAAATATCTGCAGAAGCTGGAACCGCCTGTGTGACGTCATGTTGTGGCAAACGACAGCGGTGTCCATCCAGGTGGTGTCTTCCATCACTTCACCTATCAGAGTCCAAACAGCCGGTTCATGTATTCACCTCTTCTGGAGCTTTCACCGCCAGGTTGTCCCAGTCTATCTGTTTATTCAGGGGGTTGTAGAGAAACGTGGGTTTTTTCACCGAGTTGAAGAGCTCGTCGGGTTTGGGTAAAGGAGCTCCACCGGCGGTTCGTTTGTTCCCCTGCTCGGAGGAGTGGCCTTCGCCTCCCGGAGCTTCGGTTCCCGTCTTCTGGGTCGTCTTCCTCTGTGTTTCAGCCTCCTCGTCCGAGTCGCTGCTGTCACTCAAATCGTCGTAGCTCGAAAAGAAACCCAACGAACCTGACTTCCCGTCGTCAGCCATTGTCCTGGGGGAAGTGTTTTTATTAACAGTTTAAACCTATGTCGACGGAAAGATAGTTATTTTTGCAACAGAATCTCATCTATACCATTGGGTTAATACAACATCTACTCCATTTTGAATCAGCCTCCAAAACAGTCGTAAAGCGAAATAGAAGTGTCGCGAATCAGACTCCATGCGCAGTAAGACGTGTCGTTGTTACTGTCGCAAAACCAATATTACAGCAGGATGAAATACTGGTTTGAAATATTGATTTTTTTATTGTTATATCTTAAAACTAACGGCACATAACTCACATTTTTCATGCCTATGTGGACTTAAATACTACAATTTGAATAAATAAGCAAATAAATAAATGAACTGATAAATAAATACAAAGTTTTGTATTTATTTGCAGATACCTGCTGAAAGTTCTCCATCTGAGTGCCTTCTTGAGAAGTTCTAAATGAGTGTCAGCCGCAGCATGGATTGTAGTTGTGGAAGACAAGTGCACCTACACCTTTTAACCACTAGAGTGCAGTACAGTCACACTAATCAAGAAAAGAGACACGATTGGAAAAAGCAGCACTGATGAAAAGGAGCGTTTGCATATTAAAGATCCTTCATTCAAGACTGTTTCCAAAGCTGTCAATCATACTTACCACATTTCCCAGTGTCTCTACTTCTGGACACTTTCTTCTGATGATGGGATGCAGTTAAAAAAAACAATGATTACAGGTCTGACATAGTTTTTTTAAATTCTTTTTTTAAACTTACATAGACAGTGAGGGGCCGGGCTTTGCCCCTGTGCACAGGTCAAACGCCAGCTAGAGAGTGCAGCATGCAAGGAAAACATAAATCTACCCCATATACCGCCCTTGGCTCTTTTTCTCGTTCTTCCCGCCCTCTATGCTCAGTCATACTTCAAATGAAGCTTTGAAATCTTAGGTGAGCTGCATGAGTGCAGGTCGGACATGGACGAAGATTTACTGGAAGTCCAGTTGGAACAGATCCTCCTCCAGTGAATTTACATCAAAATATTTGCTCTCTGCCGCGGGTCCAGAGCATTTCATGTCTTTGTCTCACGGTACAGCTTGCAGAGTGCATATTTCAACATTTTAACAACTAATCATTTGTTCTTGGTATTAACAACCAATATGCAGCTGTCCTTGTATATCCAACAGAATATTTTACAATACTGCACTATATTGTACAATCCTACAGTGGTTTTTCTTTTTTTTTTGAAAATATTTCTCAGTATTTCTTACTATACTAGTTTATGTTCTATAATCCTGCACTATATCCTAATATACAGCACATCCCACTATATATTCTGCGAGCCTACAGTAAATGTTACAGTCCTACAGTATACTGTAGGATCTACAGTATAACTCTCAAGAGCAGTAACCAAACAATGGCCTCTCCTTCCGTTTACTTCTTCCCTTCAATCTCCAGAGAACCTGACCATGTTGTGAGAAATTCCCCATAGAGGCGAAAAGCCGCACCCCTTCAGGTCTATTTAATTCAGCCATTCATAATTGCTCGAATGCCCTTATGTTATCATCAGAACAGATATTTTCTCACATTTTGTGTGGGAAGATAAACTTGCTCACTTCTTTTGTGTCTGTTTCTAGGTTGTGCTTTTCGAGTGTCAAAGCCAGCAAAGCCCTTCAGTGAATGCCACTGAATGCCACAGTCAGTCAGTTTTATTGTTTTCATTGTATGTCTTATAAGCAGTGTTTTTTCCAGTGTAATTTCTCAATTATTGTTTCCATGTTAGATAATTAAACAAAGTCGCCCATTTATGATTTGCACTGACATTATCCCCTTTGACCAGTTATCTACTGGATTCAATGGTTCAACGATCAGTTCCAATGTATTCACTTAGCATTTACTTGAAAATTTATTGAAATACATATCATATTTTGTTGTAGCTTAAAATGATCAGCAGTTTAAAACCGGTTGCCAAAATACTATGTGACCCAGTCAACCCCTGGCTTATGCCAGTGACGTGACCTTTGACCTCCAGCCTTGTTG
>CAAKHB010006078.1:71956-85376 GCA_901007665.1 Aeoliscus strigatus | reverse complement strand
GGCAGCGTCACAGGTGAGGAGGAGGATGAACGCGGTCTCTTCTCTTGGTCTCACAGGGGAGTCATCAGCGAGACAGTCACATATGTCAAAGCCATCTCACAGATGAAAACCCCCCAGTTTCCTCTGAGAGCTTCAGCAGCCAGCCTGGTGCCAAATTATATTTTAAACATTCAGAGTGTTTGTTTAGATCCACTGGGTGTTTCATATGGTCTGTGCAGAAAATCTGTCACTACCATGAAGTTGGGGTATTGACTCACAGAGGAAAAAGGCGGGGAAGGTCTTTGCTGGAAGTACTTGGGATGGTACACATAATATTGCCATTTATGAGAGAGACGGTAGCCTGCAGCAGGGCAAATTCACTGATATGACGAATCACCTCGGAAGTCGACAAAGAGAACAGAAATAGTCTTTTGGTAATAACCCCTAATGTTGACTCCATGGTTACGGCCCTGTGATAAAAGCAGCATCATAAATGGGAAATCGGGGCTGTAAATACCGAGAGAACAAATCACTGCAGGTGAGCACAAAAAATGGAGGAAGAGTCCAAAAAACTGTGGAAAAGTCAAAAAAGCAAGAAATGTGTTTGTTATTCAAACCCTGCACAAGTTCCACATCAACAAAAGACCATTTCCTTCGAACTAGATGCTTTGGTGACAGGTGTTCTGTCCCGTAGAGACATTTTCCACCCATCTATGTCCCAGAAGAAAAGGGAGGGGAGAATGATAAATTCACCTTTCCCTGAGTCCCTCTCCTGCTCTAAGCCATAATTATATGATGAATGATGGTGGAGCAGAGATGCCTCGGAGGAGGAGGGGGGGTTGACCTGAAAGGTAACGTGGGCCTGTGGTCAGAGCAGACATGTGAAATATTTCTGTCCCTCTTAAAGTGCAGGAGAGGCGGCAGCGAGCTAGTGTGAAGTCTTCTTTGGTTTGGGACGCTTCCGGCAGTGAAATGGGACAGAGACAGAAAACCCAAATGTCACCCACCCACCCTCTGCGTCCTCCCAGTTCAACTGTGATCCAGCATCCTCCTGAACTCTTCTCCAAGCATCTCCATGCAGACAGACGTCCACCAGCTGGTTCCAAACATGATTTCACCGTCATAAAGGTCGGTGTGACCACAGCAGCCTGAAATACCCTCAGGTTATAGAAAAGTACATTTCTTAAAAGTGGACTGAAGATAGGACAGAAATAGTGTCATTATGAACGGAATAAATAATGAGCGGGAGGATAAGTGGTGTTTTTTTTTCTTCTGCTTATGATAATAACAGGACATCCGTTGAGGCGGTGGTATAGCTGTGACTAAATATTTCTCTTTCTGTTTATTGGCATTTATGTATAGGTCTGGTTGAGCTCCAACCAATGACTTGGTGCTAAACTGCAACAGTGAGTTTCATGTGTATATGGAAAAATGAATCTATACATTTAACTTACTGTTTGATATAGATTTCATTTTCGCTCAGTCACGATGGCGCAACATTCCAGGATGCTGGATGACAAAAGACCCCATTTGTCGACCCGGGATGAGACCAGGGTCTTTAAATCCTGAAAGATCACTATCGCCACATTGGCCTCAGTTCACACAGAGCATGTATCAGACCAGATTCCAATTATTTGCTGCCTTATAGCATCATTGCAGATAAGAGAGAACAGGCCTTTCAAGCTCTTCTCTCAACCATCTTAAGAAATGAAACAGGATTTTGTATGAGGAGCGTTGCAGTCAGCAAGTATAAAGCCACTCTCTGTTCCTCGGCCAGCTCGTCAGAGAATTCACTCCAGACAGCGGATCAGCTCCAGAGATGAAAGTGAGGTCAAGGTGGCTTTCTTCTCCTCCTCCCAAAATCCAGACTCTCCTCTTCTCGTCTTCTCTCCTCTCTACAGCTGAGAGAGTTCTGAAAAAGGAGGAATAATGAAGAATAGGAGCCGTATTTTTAATGGTTGTGAATGAGGTGATGTGATGATGCTTGTGGGAAGATTTGTTTGGAAGCATCGACCTAACGTAGCCTGATGACAGCAGCCATGAGTGGTCACCCAACTACAGACAATGGACAATGTAGTTTCATCCGCTTTATCTGACAACAGTTTGGGAAATTCAGTAAACCAGGTCACGCTCAAATTGAATAGTCTAAACCTTCAGGAACATTCCTGCCATATGACATTCTGTTTCTCATCAGAGCTTCCTTTTACGAGTGCCATTTTTGTTTTTCCCCCTATTTAGCAGCATTAATGATACAATGATAACAAAGTGAGTTTGAGACTAACAGGTGCTCTGAAGGAACCGAATTAGCTGCCAAATAAAGCTCCATCCAAACATTTGGTTTTCATATGAAACACTGATAACCTGCAGCTCAAACATCTTTCCTCAGACATCACAACTCTTCCTTTTATTGATCTATATTTCAATGCTTCTCACCTGAAAATGACTAAAATCACAGTGTTGGCTCTTCAAGTTTGCACAGGACAAGGTCAAAGGCCACAGAATGATTTACATTCTGCGGTGTCAGTAGCAGTTCACTTACATTTATGTTAACTCACCACCCCTGTGTGATAATTTATCATCGCCGCAGGGTAGACATACAGGAATACTATATCTGTGTCTGAAAACAGATGTCATCTTTTCTTAGGAGAAAAGATAAAAGGCCTCTATAGATTATTTTCAATCATATCTGCAAATATTTACCAAAGTAATCGCATTAATCATTCATTCACACCTAAATAAAGACTTCATGTATGAATAATTTGTATAAATGTTTTAAAGGATGATGAACAAATAAATATTATTACCAAATTTAATTTTAAATAATAATATTAATAGACAATTCAAGATTTATTATTATTATTATTATTATAAATATCACATATTTAGTGAACAAAATTCAAATTCTAAAAAAAGGAGTATATTTGTAGTCCAAAGTCTGTGTTTTTTCCAAACTGGGTTGCACTTTGTACTGTGTCAGCGTGTATTTTTGCCTGCATTCTATGTGTGGTTTACTTCTGCTCAACATGTGTGAATCACATTACACACACACACACACACACACACACACACACACTGGTGCACTGGTGCAGCAGTTCACTTTTTTTCCCAAAACTAAAAACATTCTTGATAATGATTTGTTCAAAGATGTTATCAGTTAACTGTGAACAAAAATGATGTTTGGGACACTGTGTACATGAACCATCCCATATCCAGGCACCGGTTCAAGATTTAAAGCTGTAAAATCTTTCCAGAGTGCCGAAACAAGCCTTCACTGCGAGAATGAAGAGCCTCCTCATACACGGCAACACCTCCAAGCACCATGTGTGAGCCCCCCGGCCCTCCCTCCACCCTACATGACCCCCACAGGGACTTTCACTTTCCCTACACACCCCGCAGACTTCCTCTCAGCCTAAACACCCACTTCACCCTGGGCTCCCCTGGCCCCGCTCCCTGCACCCCCCCATCACACACACACACACACACGCACACACACTGATATGTAGCATTGTTTCAGCGATCGACTGCTCTGTTTTCCACCATCTGTTAAGCACTCTCCCAGCTGTTGTCCACTCTCTCCGCGCTCAGCGAAATAACAGCCCTGTGAGCGGGTGACACGCACACAGGTCAGAAATTACACACAACCGTGTCTGGTAATTACAGACTGAGGCCGTGTTGTCGTTTAGCCGGTGTGCAGGTAGAGTCAGCTGTCAACCTCACACGTCACACCCCTTTTCAGTCAAGGTTCAGGGCAGAGGGAAGACTCTACTTGACCCCCTCCAGGAAATGTGGAACAAAGGCTGGGACTTTGAGTCCGTTTGATACAACCATTTTGGGTGAAGGTAATAGAGCACCTAGAGAAAGGTTTGGAGATACCCGTCTTGCCAAGATGATGCTTATTGGGTGACCAAACACAAATACTGAGAGTGTCAAAACATGACTTCAGGATGATCAGAGCAGCGCAAGATATCCTCAGGCTGTGTAAAAGTACATCTCCACCAGACTGTAGAAAATGGATTGAAGATAGGACAGAAATAGCGTCATATGCACAGATGGCGATAATGATGGGGGAGAAGAGAGGGGGCAATGGGACCGTTTCTTTACGGTGGACATCAATTGACAAGATGGTATCGCTTTGGCTAAATATTCACTATTTACTTTGGGTTCTAATTTGAGGGTTTGAATTACTCTGTATTGGCATTTCTACGTGGCTACCAGACACAGACACCAGGGATCCACTGAGACCCCACCCAACTGATGCCGGCACCAATAACCGTGTGTGGTACAACTGTGTTGTACAACACAGAAAGTCTCTCGTTTGATACAGGACATTTTGTTTCTCTCTCTACCAACTGGGGAGCCTTCTCTCCTCCTGTCTCTCTTTCTCTTTCTACTTGACTCTGACTTCACTCTGAGGCAAAAAGTTTCCACATGTCCCGCATTGACAAGCTGTTACTGCTCTATGAAACGTTAAGCTGAAAGATGATATGTTCTCCGACCCACACGGGGGCTTTGGATTCAGGCCTTGCTGTGGGAGTTGAGGACCGTGCAGGTCGCAGCATCCACAAACTCTGCAAATAGAGTGGACAGATTGAGAACAAAAGCCTTGTTCTAATGCGTGTAAAAGAATGCATTTGATTAGCGCTGAACTTTTTATTACCAACTTTGGAACGCTTACGAGGCTACAATGGACACGTTCTCTCAGAGCATTATGTAATATCGGATCATATGGAAGGTGTTTGTCTGCGGCCACATGCTGCTTTAATCACAGTCCCGTCCGTCTTCATAAAAGCGGAGTCATTGTCCGAGAACACTGGACTGCCATTGTGATCCTGGATGAATCACAACATTTTTATTGGCTGTCTCCGTGGAGAACTTAAGACACGAGAGGGGAAACCTTGTTATGTTTCAGAAGGCGTCCAGCACGCTCACGTCCCTGAGTGTCCCTTCCATCACGGGGGGAAAACAGAGCGGATCTGATCCCCATTATCGGACAGCTTTCACTCTGTTGGCTGGAGCTTCTGCTGCATCTGCATGTGGAAAGGAAAATCATGCAGGGTTTTGTTGTAAATCTGTTTGCTTGAAGTTATTTTTAAAAGCTTTTAACTTTCACACAGGCCTTACGTCAGCTGGTTCATCACTGTTGTGTCTGGATCCCAAATGTTTTGCAGTCAACAGGAACTGCTGATGAAGCTGTATGTTTTTCTTTCTTTTTTTTTTTTTTTTTTTACCTCTCAAGGTCTTGTCATTGATTTTCTTCTTTTTTTATTTTCCTTTTCTGATTCCTGCCAGTGGGAGCAAACATCTGCTGGAATCATTGCTGTCCTCAGATTGTGGCTGATGGCAAAGCCAGAAAGATGCAAAGGTCCCGTGCACATACTTCCTCTTTTGAGACGATTCTCCCTGATGAAGGGAGGATGAGGCGCGCTGCACAAATACTTTCAGATGTTTGACATCACAGAATGAAGTTACCTTGTAAAGTGGCTTACGTTTTCCATGTTGCTTTGACCTTTTTTTGTACCATGTTTAGGAACTGATCACTGTCTCTGCATGTTTCAGGCTAACAAATCCTCCATCTGGATTTAAAAGCTTCTGGAAGCTTTTCCCCATTTCCCTAAAGTGCAAACCGTATGGACTTCCTGCCCATTCAGGCGGAGCTGAGGGAGACTCCAGACGCCTGGAGGAGGCTGCTGGGGTGTGTAGTTGGAGGAGACGTACCCACAGAGTTTGTTTTAGGTTAGTGGGTTAACCTGGATCAGCTCTCTTTGGTAAAACTGACAGAACATCCTGGAGCTGCGTGTGTTTTCAAGAAACACGCTGAGATAAAATCAGTGCGGAAATAAAATGGTGGATGATGAAGCCTCTCTGGAGCAACTAACAAATGTTTCTGAACCACAGACCTCTCAAAGTCTCACAGTGTAACCCACTGACACGTTTATGTCGATCTCTGTCCTGATTCGGAGGGCTACACCACAGGATGTGCTTAATAAGATCCAGTGCTGAAAATACTTTGGATGCAGGAGAAAGAAAATCAATTTGGCACATAGATACCATTAAACTGTTTTCATAGTAAACGTCATCACTTTTTGAGGGCTACAACAATTCATCAACTGCTCTGTGAAAAATAAAAAAACAGGACACGTGAGGAGTCGCTGATTGACATTTAGATCAATTTGAACGAGGAAAATGAGTGACAAATAACTCAGTGGTGAAAAAGAATGATTATTTGCTGCCTTTTACTGCTAAATGAATCACTGGCAACTCTGAGGTAACATGACATGAATAGAAGCACATTTATGGTTCAAAGGCTGAAATTAGTACAACTTCCCCAGGCAAATACAGCATGTGTGTAATTTAAACTCATACAACAAAGAAATATAATTAAAAAGACATGCAGTGTACTTTTTTGTGCAAATAAATGTTGATTTTTCCATCTAAATACACTGATACTTGTTTAATATTTAACCTTTTCAGCAGATATGTTGATTTTTTTTTGTCTATATAGATTCATTCATGTTTAATTTACAACTTTTTTCTGCAAGGGAATTGTGAATTTATTACTAAGTTTTGCATTTTCAGTTCTCAGCAAACATAGAAAGCAGATGATTTGCTGCAGTCATCTCAAACTGTGAATGGATCTGCTGTGTGGTCGTCAGGAGCCTCAGCAGACAAAGAACAGTGAACACTCGATCCGTGATGTCACGACTCAGTAACCGGTGAAATCCAACACCAGCAGCTGGAGGAGTTGTGTCGGGGTGAATTCTGGTCCCCTGCATCAGTGCAAGTCAAGGCACATAGCAGAGAGCAGCGCCTGGAGGAACTGAACTCAGCTCTGCAGTCACTCTGCTTTATCCACCAGCTCACCACTTCTTTCTCTCCAGGACAGGACTTTTTGCGCTTTGGACTCCAAGCGGCTGATCTCTGCGCGCCGCAGAGCGCAAAGGATCCGGAGGCTGAACGTGTGAGAGGGGCAGGAGAAGATCTCTCCTCCGGTGTCCAGATACAATGAGGAAACTCTGATGTGGCACAAACTTCCTCTTTTGTCCGCTGGAACGCTTCCTTTGGCTGCTTCCAAAGGTCCCGGCCCATGAGCAGGCATCCTCTCCAGTGTGATTCTGTTTTCACCCAGATCTCAGCTGCCTGGACAAATGCATACAAATGCATTTAGGAGCTCAACGGACAAGGAGAGGACACGTTTCCGCGGCAGCAACGTAAGTTTGCATTCGCTGAAATACTTGTCAGACTTTGACAAATGTTGTTGAAAGCACATTTTTCATTGAAAGTTCGTTCTGCTCTGGTTTCTCTTTTTCCCTGACAGTAACTGATGCAGTCCCTATTCCATTTAGTCACCAGACTGAAGGGGAATCTCTCAAATGTATTTTCATATTGCCTCCTTCACATTTGCATGTGCTGGAATGTTTCGTGCAGCTGCACATAATGACTCAGTGACTCCCACATGAGATCCACAGCAACACGTTTTGTCCTTTTCCGTTCTTGCTGACAAAAGTTCACAAGTTCATAATCAAACATGCAGCCTCGGATTACTGTTGGGAGCAGTGCTGCTTATTCAGCATGTCAGTGACGCAAGTCTACGCAGACGTATGCTGGAGCAACATGGACTTCTCAATGGGAGTATCTATATATTCAGCTGAGCTCAAGCTGAACATTCCTCATAGAAGTGTGTAAGTACGGACATGCCGGTTCAGCTGTCCAGTTCCATTATCTGACAGTGGAGCTCCATTGACACACCTCCAGTCCCCTCTTAAAGGATCTAAGAAGATCAGTTGTGCTCTGGTGATAGATTTCTCTATGGAAACCAAAGTCAACCTGAAATCTTCAGAGATTTCCTTCTTTTTTTGTCCCAGTGGGTGAAAATGAGCTGTTGGAGGGCAAGTGTGGCCTCCCCTGAGTTCACTGAGAGAGTTTAGTGTGTATGCATCAGCGGTTCACTGGCTCCTGAGCCACAGACAATCACCCACTGTTGCAGCCTCTGCTGCTGCGGCACCGCCGCTGGCTTTGGACCGTAATGGCTGCAAAGTCCCTGGTAGCTGTTTCCCCCACACTGGCTTGTTGTTCCGGATGTAAGATCATGGAGCAGGTTTGTGTCGGAACGATGGGCCAAGGCCTTGGGAGGATGCAGATGTGCACAGTGACTCGTTCACTGGACCCTGTCTTGATTGGGGCTGTTGTTAGTGTTTGTGTGACCGGTGTGATTCCAAGTGCTCGCGGTGTTGTTTTCGCTTTTATTCGAAAGAAACTGATCAACTGGGAATGATAACGAGAAGGAATCCCAAATACACACTCTTCCTGACGTGGACTGGATCTCAGTCAGTCGAATACAACACACTAACTCCTCCACCAGTCACACCTTTAGTGTCTGATATGTCCGACAATGGCTGAAAAATGCTGTGTGTTTCAATACAAATCTGGTTTATGCAGCTTTTCATGGAGGAGCTGGGGACAAAAGTTGGAAAAAGGGTAAATAAAACACATGAACACGTAACATGAACATGACTAGAATAGAAAGACGGTGTATAAAGTGGAAGGAATGTTTCTGTCTGGGTGCTTATTAACGCTTCTTTTCATTTTCTGCAGAGGAAGCATGTGAGCTGTCTCCCAGGTGTAGGCCGGTGTTCACCTCAGATTTAACTTCTCTGTGACTTCATGTGTTTATTGATGGAGGTGCAGATTGAGTCGTACGTGGTCAATGAGTTGGAATGAATGATGCAGGACAGAACTTCCTCAGCCGCGTTGGGACTCATCCAGGGAGACAATACTGTCACCTGCATACAGTTGTTATTTACGTGAATTGACCCTTTAATTGTCACGTCAAATGGGCTGAGACTTGTTTTTGCGCAGAGGCTGTTTCCTTCTTTGTGGTATGCTTGGAAAAATAACACTCACAGAAGATCACAGGTCGCCCCACCTGTCGGCTGGATGTACTCACCTTCCCTGCACCAGTGGCTGCAGGGATTTTTGAGTGGGTGTATTTAACCTTCCTAAACATCTGCAGGTCCTCCTGCGACAGGAAAAGGGCAAACCAATAAAGGCCCGTGGAGGTTTACTCACAGCTCTTTGTCTGCTCGCTGTCTTGTGGACTAAGTCAATCTTTGCTCTGGTCTGTGCTGACCTCTTGACTCCAGTCACCAACCTGAGTGAGCTGACAAACACCCACCACGCTTTGTCAAAGCAGAAGCTCCAGCACATGAAAACAGGAGGTGCTGATGCTCCAACCAGCCAGGAGCAGCCATCAGCTGTGGATCCGTTACATGTTCATGTCCAGGAATGTTGTGATTGAGAAGCCTGATTTATAAAGCTATGACGATGACAGTGGAGTCAGTGCAGTCATGCCATTAAGTCTATTTGAATAATTATAATAAAACTAAGGTAAGAGAAATTGTACAACTATTTGTGTTTTTGCTGTTTCTTGGGTTCTTTCTGGCTGATGCTTTGATACATACGTTTGGAATCTGTGGACTGTCTGCTTTCCTTTGGGGGTTGTTTATGTGTTTTTACATCAAGTACCACAGCGGTAGAGGCAGATATGTGGTGAGTGGGTCGACTCGGTGGCGCCACGCGGATTTTGATAGTTGATCATTCATTCAGTTGGTGTTTGAGTCATGTCAACGTGACTCATATGTTCTTGTAGTCCAGATTCTTCTGTTTCATTTGATGTGCAACATTACTATATTCTTTGATTCGTGCATGGTTTCACACTATTTGTTCCTCTTAAGTATAAAAGTCTACAAAATTCTACTAAATGTTCAAATCCACATTCCACGTCATTATTCAGTGATGGAATTTCTAAAATGTCAAGATTTCCAAGGGGGGTCTGCACCTCTGAACGGAGTGGAGTGCTGTTTAGAGTTCTGCTGCAACTTGGAACTTGCACCTCGGAGCATTTGCCAAAGTGTCATATAAGAGCAGGAGATTGACTCAAATCCTGCACTAATTCCCTGAAAGACACATCCAGAGGCAGAGACGATCCTTGCAGCCGGCAGGAGGTCGGGGAAACGTGGTTAGTCAAGGTGACTCCCGTCAGGTGTTTCACCCTCAAACAGCCCGTGAACTTGTTCAATGTTTATATCACAGTTGTTTGGCCAGATTAACAGCTTTGCATACTTCGTTGCTGCTAATGGATTTGGTGAGTGGTTTGCTAAATTACACATGTAAACTGTTAATGTCTTCGCTCTTACCAACCCCCCCCCCCAAAGGACAGCAATGATAAACGTATGAAAATAGTCCCCTTCCCTTTTTTTCTTATGAGGATTGTAAACAGACCCTATGTAGGTTTACTCGTATTTGCCAAGTCAAATTGAGCTCAGTTTGCCTCTCAGCCTTTCCCTGCATTGAATGAGCCATTGTTAAGGATCCCGGCTAATTTTTCAGAGGGAGGGGTGTGGGGTTGCGAGGGTTGGGGGGGGGTTAGGTGGCAGAGAAAGACACAATCTGTTACTGCAGCAAAAGATTCATTGCAAGAGGGTTAGTTTTAAGTTGTGATTATTTATAGTCCTGACATGACACCCACTCCCCACATAGTGGTATTTCCCTCAGTCAACAGAGCAGTGTTTGGGGAGCTTTGTCCTGCTCGCAGACGCCTTTTCCATGAAGTGCTGGACTGGGAAGCATGTCGCTGTGTGCTGTCAGTGTCTCAGGGATCTGCCTCAAGATTTAACAAAGGCTGTAAAAATAAAAAGGTGCACACCATTCTCTTGTTGTCATGTAGCAAAGTTTGGAATGATGAATGCAGGTTTTGACGCTGAGAGACAAAGACGAGCTGGACGTGTCACACGACCCAGGTCAGCTCAGGGATGCCTGAAATAGCCCTGAACAGCAGCGAGTGTGACAGACAGGCAGAAAAAAAAGACGACTGAATCAGCATCAGATGGCCCCGCTTGACACTCCAAAAGGGAATGTTAAATTTAGTTTATTTTTCTTTCTTGTTTTAAAGTCAGCCAACCTTTTAAGCAGAAACAGCTACTCAAATTGTCAGTTTTATCTTTCAGAATGTCTTCTTCGACCGTCACTTTTTTCCTGCTTCAGGCAAATTTCACACCACTTTCTCCATGGGGAACAAGTGACAGGATTTATGTGTTTATACTTTTCAGTTTTCTCCGATTCTTTTGTTTGATCGATCTTTCTGCCGATGTCCAAAGATTTGTATCTTGAGTGTGCAGGAGCGACGTTGCTGTGGGAAAAAAAAAACCCGCGACGGTCCGTATGTGGCGCTCACAGAAACCCAGCATCCCCTCTCAGCAGGGTTAATCTGGATGTTGGGAGGGCGGCACTCGTTTTTACCTCTCAGACTCACAAAGCAATCGCCTGAAGGTTTTAGGTGTCGTGTGTGATTGATGACACTTTTTGGTCGTCTTATGTAACTGGACCTGGGGTCTCCTCCTATATTAGGGACATTTTATTGCTGAAAATCACCTTGTCAGAAGCCGGCTGGGGTCACTGTGTCCAGACTGATTTGTTTTTTCAGAATGGAGTACGCTTTCAAGCACATGGAGTTTTTAAAGTTTTTGAATGGAAAAAGGTGATGATTTATGTTCCCAAATGAATATTCATTCACGCTCATTTCACACAGTTTTTATTTGGCCGTTTTATGATGATGTGGGGGTGTGGATGGAGAAGTTTTCCTTTACATTCTCCATGTCTTCTAACTGGGGCTGTATGGAGGGCAGTGACACCTAGAGGTGCAGCCAACCTGGGTCAAAGATTTGTCGTGGATCTGCGGCCCGTTTTAGGAAGCAGTCCTATGCTTTGTATGTTTGTATGTCAGAAGCCCTGAAAGCCTCTTTTCAGGATGAACAAACTCTGGGTTTTCACTAAACCTGCTTTCTGGAACTGGCCTTTGGTGGATGACTGGAGATAGACTGGAAGACTGACCCAAAAATAAGAAGGACCCACGTACAAGTCACAACTGAAGCCGACCAACTGGCAGAAAAACAGCACTGAAATACTGGTCACAAAGTAGTTTAAACAACAAATCATGATTTCTCAATTAGTGACACACAAGTTGATAGAGGTGTTGACAGAGCAGGTGACAGAACAACAGAGGGGAAATTGGAGTGTTACAGCAGCAGTACAGAAGGAATAAAGATCCACAAATGCACATGCATATATGGTATACAAAGAACACCATCAACAAATGAAGACACCATATTTACACTATTTACATTATTAGTACATCGTATCGAACAGGTTTGACAATGGAGTTAAATAAAATAAAAAATAGATATAGTATATAGGATAGGATATATAGGATATAGTACAGTAGTGGTACTAGTAGGTTGTATCCTTGGAGCAGCACAGTTGTCTCAGCCTCCAGCGCAACATACTCTGCTGTCTGCTGTGATATGTTGTCTGAACTAGCTGCTAGCAGGTGCAGGCTGCAACTGAATCATGACCAGTGACGTGCGTGTTTCACCGTGAACGTCAGCTTCCGTGTAGTTGCAGCTGAGATGACTTACAGCGACCGTGAGGAGAGGAGCAGCTATTATTCCAGGATTTGCGAGTGTCGACAAGCGTGCACTCGTAACGTGCTGAAGTCACAGTTTTGCAGGCTAGACAACGTCACTTGGTAATTCCTTTACCGTCATCTCAGTGTTGGTGGAGTATCCCACGACCCATTTCAGGAACTGAGCACCCAATGATTCATGGCTGTCTCACTGTTCTACAGGTGAAAACACATGTTGTGACATTTCTCCGCACTAATTTGTTTTTGTGTGTCTCTTCAGGTGGAACTTCCTCCTGCTCCTGTCGGTATGCTCAGCGGTTCTCTCCAGAGAAGACAACCACCTAGCTCAAGGTACCTCAGCAAACATGAGGGATGAGTTTGACATGAACCTCTTGGTCTAGAACTTGACTTTCATGATGCCGTCGACTGGCACTGATTGAAACAAGCCAGACGTTCCTGTTCCATCGTGGGTTTTCAGCTGTCTGTAACAATTGTTGTGTCATGACAAACCGCTGACTCAGCCTTTAGCTCTCTCTGATCTCATACCTCACATTAAACTCATCCTAATGAGTTCCAGCCGCTGTGGTAAAACCAGGCTTAAATCTTTGCTCCGGTGTGGGATCAGAGTACTTCCTGACTGATTTGAGGTATTCAGAGTGGCATAAAATGGCACTGGAGCATCCTTCCATAGTTCCCTACTCCCTATGTTTTTGCTGGTTAAACATTGCTGCCGACACTTTACCAAGCAGAGCATTTGTTCATGGCTGCAAATGAAAGCTCTCTCGTCTTTTCCTCGTCTCTGCTTTTCTCTTTTTCTAACCCTTTCCCTCAACATGTCTGCGCTTGCTCTGTGGGCCTCATAATGCACGTGGAAGTAAATGGCCGCTCGAGCATTGTTGCCTCCACACTCACCCATGTGTTCTCCCCTTGGCGCTCTCATCTGTGGTCCATCAGGGAAAGCTCGAGTCAACCGCATGATGTGAA
>CAAKHB010006078.1:23202-61522 GCA_901007665.1 Aeoliscus strigatus | reverse complement strand
CTCTGCACCAACGCTCCTTTTTTCCTTCCCCACCTGACCTCCGTGGAAGTGAACCTGCTCAGAAAGAAGTGTTATTTAAATAAATCCAGTACAAAAATGGTATTCAAGATACCAGGAGAAGAGAAACAGATGCTGTATAATTAATTAGTTGGAAAACAGCCTTTGCATACTTTTTGAACTGGTGAAAATGAGGCTGTCTTGACTGGTGGTGAAACAGTCGTCAGACATCAATACACAGCGTCAGAGACCTGGATTATAAGTTTTATTTTAAAATAGTATATTTATAGAACGTTGCATGTAATCACAGAGCTTTTTTTTTTAAATTGTACCTTTAATGTGTTCACGGATAATTCCGAAAATCCTTTGCCATAGAGAGGATCCTTGAATGACATTACCACACGAAAACAAAAGAACACCTTATGTTCGTTCTCTGCATTTGAAAACACAGTACAGTATGTTAAAGCTCCTCTTGTTCTCACTTGCTGTTGCACAGGTTGCGTTCGTAACCTTTAATAACAGTGAAATGGCCCTTTATCTGAATTTAATGAAGCCTCTCAGGTGTGTTTTTATAACTTCCTCTGGTTGCGTCACTAAACTCTGCTGTGCTGATGATATTAATGATAGTAATCATGTTCATTCATGCTCAATCTGCTGGCATCAATTACAGCTCAGGCTGTTATACCGCAGTCATCCTGGCTCATTACTTGTCACACATATACATATAAAACATTCTGAAACTTTCCCAGAGACACTCCGGACGCACAGGGTACATTACTGCCAGAGAGCGAGGATGTGGGTATGTGGCAGCAGGCGCTTGCGGTGACTGTGGTCCCGACTTCGTCACACACATGCTGTTTAATGGGAAACTCTTCAGTGGTGAAGCTCCCGGCTTAAGTTGCATTTAGGACCAGAAAAAAAAGGGAAATATGTCAGTTATGGATAAATTTACTTCCAATTGCACCCTAGGCGTCGACTCCGGGAGGGCTACCCAACGCTTTTCGGCAAGATTCACTTTGTACCCAACACTTAAAAAAAAAAAAAAAAAAGAAATACATTTAACTATGACAATGACAGTGGAGTCGGTGCAGTCATGGTACTTTTCCACGACACAGTTCCAGTAGGTTTTTATCACAGACAAGTGAGAGAATAGAGACGGAGCAGGACATGATCGCAGAAAAACAGATCTGGTCTGGTCTGTGGATGGACTGTCCCACTGGATGTCAGTCCTGAGCGATCGGCGGTTTAAACCAACAGAGATCAATGAACTGTAGAGCAGTCAAAAATGTCTCAAACATGTTAAAATATGCGTTCATTTCCCTCAGTCAGTGATGACATTTCTGAAATATCAAGATTTCCAAGCAGACTTTTCAGCATTTCAGGAAGCATTGCTGAGCGGTGTGTGAGTGTGGGGGCTGCGGCGGCAGCGGGGATCGGTGGGTGGGTGTGGGGGGTGGTTGTTGACTGGGCGTCTCTGTACCTATCGCATTTCAAACCAAACTGACACCCATGATTTGTACTACATCAATGAAAGAGACTATTCTAGAGGGTGAATGTACATAAGCTGTTGTGAACTGATTTATTGAATGCGCCTGTCAAATTGGCATCACTGAAATCTGTGTGGTTTCCACCTCATGAATACACGTCTTGGGAAAGACGAAGGGCTTGGACACCGTAAATATCTGCCGCAGTTTCTGCTTTGCTGAAGTTAAGTTGCCGCTCTTCTGGTTGAAAAATTTGGATGTGTGAAGAAGGTCTGTTGCCTAGAGAGATGTGTGGATGTGTCACCTTTGACCTCTCTGGGACACCACTGACCCCAACACCTACGAGCTTTGAGTTTGCACGCAGTCCAGTTTATCATGCCGAGGGGGTTTGTCGGTGACTCATTCCTCGCCCCCACACCCCCCATGGAGGTGGAAACAGGGATCCAGAGCTTGGATTTGGGAAAATATCTCCTGTTTGGTTACTAGGAAATGGTCTCTGCTGTTTGAGTGTTTGAGCACAGGCTGTTGGGTTTTGACGATTAAAAAAAAAAAACTCCTTCATGGACTGCTGCCTTTTTTGTCAAACAAAAGGAAGCCGGGTTTCAAAAGCTTTTGTATGCCTCAATGGCTGTGTGTCAAAACGAAGGTGATATCATGCAGGTACAAACAGCGATAGAGGAGAATGCGATTGCTGAAGGTGTCAAACATGGTTTCGTCTTGTGTGAAGTTAAGCACCTCACACCAGGCTGAAATAAAGAGGAGAAAAGGTTCCACTACATATACGTCCGCTTTAAAGCCTCAGAGCTCTTTCCTTTGCACCTCTGGCTGCTGCAACATCTGGAGATGTTTGTGTTCAGATGTATGACAGAAGAAAACGAGTTCTTGGCCTAAATCCACTTCTATTTAGGGGATAAAGAGCCCAGTAGCTGTTGAAGATGGCACGTCGCTCTTCTTTGGAAATGTGCTCGACATCAGCTGCAGTCAACTCCACGGTGGCACCGAGTGATGTCCCCGACATGTTCCGTCACTGTGCAGAGAGGTCCGACCTGCTGCAGACTTCCTGATCAGACTGTTCCACTTACGTCTCTCCGCACAAATGTTTCCTCTCTTATACGAGCCAGCAGGTTCTCAGAGGTGAATGTTTGCTGGAACTACGTTTTTCTTTGCCAGACTTGCACTGTAAGTCGTAAACACGCGCCTCAGTGTTTAGGGTCGTGTGCGGCCACAGGAACTTTTATAGGCTGTGGAAACATTTGGGACATAAGGGTCTAAAAGGACATGGGATGGAATTAGTTGAAGAAAAGTTGGTATCTTTTGCTGCCATTAGACAAAGCACATCTTCAAGTATCGCCACGTTGATCTCCATACAATGCCCCAATGCTGAAGAACATCATTAAGAAAGTAAAACAACTGTATGGAAAGTCTGATTTAATATTCAAACCTACTTCACATGTTAAAGTTTTATGACACGCTGTACTTTTGTTATGTTTAGAACATTTAGATGTCATGGTCTGCACCTCAGTGAGTCTCATAGTGTATCAAGTCTTAAATGGAAAAAGAATGTTTAGATTGTGAGTGAACTCACTGTTATTCTTCTGAATGATGGAAGATTGACTGAGAAAAAACCAGCCAGAACTCATAGATCTGAACAGCACACGGGGGTTTGTAAAGATGTCCTCTGTCGTTCTCAGGGTTCAAAAGGAGACCCGGGGCTTTCGCCGGGGCAGGCTCCCCCAGGAGAGAAGGTCAGAATCTGTGTGTGTGTATGTGTGCTCCTGAACTAAACTCAGAGAACAAACATCCGTCCCATCATGTCGCTTTACACAGTCCATACATACTGAGATTTAAAGGTATCAGTGCTGACTGCTGATGTCGTGAAGTTCTACAGACAGTTTAATTGATCAAACTGGTACTTTTACCCACTTCCCTATGTCCTATAAAATAGAATACCAATAAAATATATCATTTTGTTGTATCTGCTCTCAATAATCACGATTCACTGAATGACAACAGGGACAGCAATGCTTTCAGCTTCTTCAATGTTGTTTCTTTTTTCCTTCTCCCCAAAGGGGGACAGAGGTCCATCTGGTCTGCCTGGTCCTGACGGATTCCCCGGTCCACCGGTAAGACTCCCATTGTCATCGCATATAAATTTGTAGTTTGTGAGAAACTAGTTACAAATGACTGGCAGAAGTACATCAGGTAGGTGTGTTGATTAGAAATATATATTTTTTTACTTTTTGAATCTACATTATTTTTCTTTTTAGTTTCCTTTTCTATGTATTTTTTTTTTTTTACTGGCTGCACTGTTAAGAGTTGTACACAAATGTACTGTTCTACGTACTGCTATCAGCTGCAGCCACACAGACAGTCTGAAAACATCCGTATTAGGTTACTCAGTGAGTGGCAGCCCACCCTGCCCTCAGACTGTCTCTCTTCCTCCGTGTCTCCCTCTGTATCTCCCCCCTCAGTCCGCTGGTTTCTCTCAGTCACAGCTTGCGATTGGATGTTAGGAAGTGGCAGCGTCTCGCTTGAAGTATATAGGCGTTGAGGTCAAGGTCAAAGGTCGTCTGAAATCGGAAAGGCACCCTGCCCAGGTTCAAAGGGTCAACGACGAGCACAATATGCAGTTTTTCTTCTCCGGTCAGTATTTCATTGACATTCACATCACCGATGCAGACTAAGGATGTCACGATTATAGATTTTCCAGGTATGATAATCTTCAAGGAAATAATCACGATTATCTCAATTTGATAATTTGTAATGTGAAGGGAAAAAAGGAGAATTTTTTTTTAATTTAAAGCTTTTGTGGAGTGGATGTCGGGTTAATTTTTTTGTGTCCCCGAAATGGCCCGGTACGCTGAGTGAGTTTATTTGGTGGCAAACTGCTTCCTTCTGTAAATTTCAGCGCTGAAGTGTTTCTCACGTTTATGAGACGACATGCAGGTGGTGTTCGACTGCGTCTCTGGCTCGACTCCACTCTGGCTCGACACAGCTCCGACGTACATAAATCATGTCACAACAAGTCTCACAAGACTTAAGATTTAATTAATCGTCACTTTTATAATCAAGATTAACGGTAAATACGATTAATTCCGACATCCCAAGTGCAGACGAGCAATGCGTCTGTTGCTGGAATGTCTTTTTGAAGCAGAGCAGACATTGCATCTGCTGTTCTCCATCCCTTTGATGCCTCAATGGACGCGCCAACACTCTGGACTCTAGATAGCCGTCCTTCACCTCGCCTCCCAGGAGGCTGTCGCTGTGTTTGCAGTAGCTGAACCTCATATAACCAGGACATGAACTGTGCCCTGTCGGGTATTTTCAGAGGAAATGACATGTGTGGGGGCCTGTGCTCCTCACTCCCAAGCGGGACCGTGTAGTGAGTGTGAAGGTTCATGTGTCACAACCTCGGAAAGCACAAATCAGAATCAATGGCACCCTTCCCAAAGGTCTGCGTCCGCCCCCAGAAACGCTGCTGTCCCGGCCATGACCTTGTGTTTCGAAGCTGTAAACATCTGTTGTTGATTACTGCGTCAAAAAGACAAATAAAGGAGATGAGAATATCTGATTGGCTGAACCATAAATCCCATTGACTTCACAATGATGCAGTGCTTGATGGAATAAATGTGGGATTTGGCTGAAGCACAAAAGATGTTTTGAAGAGCTCATTTAAATTTGACAATAAATATGAATCCAGTTATTTGAAAAAAAAAAAAGCACCCCGTGTTTTACAAGTGTTGTTAAAGGGTGAGCGATGGAGTGTTTACCACTCGTTATTCACACAAAGTCTGTGAATATCTCCTGAAATTAAATCATATCTGTAGTGATACTCCAGGACTTGTGGTCATGGCAACAGATGACAAAGGTGAGTTTTGCAGTACTGCTGTTTTATCCAGTGTACCAGCCCTTTCAAACTGCTGCTCTCTCTCTGAGTGGATTGTGACCTCTGCTGACCGACCCCTGGAGGGTCGATGGCACACACAGGTCGTATGGTACCATCTTCTCTGATCCACTCGGACATCAGTCGGAATGATAAACAGACCTAAAACCTGACTCAGATGTGGGTCGAACCACGGAGATCCAGTACTACATCTGTACTGGTTGTTTCTTTTTGTCTTCATGTCTTAAGATGTTTTTGCTTGAATCTGCAAATAAATATATTCTTCTTTTGGTTTTCAAGGGTCCTAAAGGTTATCCAGGACCAGCTGGACCTCCAGGAGAACAAGTGAGTGATTAGTTAGTGTCAGATTATGGCTTGTTAGATGGTTAATTGGTTGTACTGTAGGATAAAGATAATGGTTTTATTTGTAAAGGTGTTGAATCGGTGAGAGTCTAACGTATAATCAGAATCAGCTTCATTCGCCAAATATGAGGACTCATACAGGGAATCTTTCTCCGGCAGTTGTTGTCTCATCCGCAACAGACCACTCAGCAGGCAAACAATACAAACTATACAGTTTATGTACATCATATGTTGTATAGTGATATGTGTGGACGGGAGAAGTGCAGACAGCCAGTAGTACAGATGAATGATACAGCTGTTGACATTATGCAGTCGTTCACTGTTTAATATGGTGACTGCTGTTGGGAAGAAGCTGTTCCCGTGCCGGTTGAACCTTGTCTGCCTGTCCTTGGGAGCAGTTCAAGAAGCCCTTGTTGTGACGGAGTGATGTAAATAACATGGTCTTTAGTCTGAGAAGCAGATAAGTCAGTTTCTTCTTTCTTTTTGATGACTGGCCAAAAGGATCCTTCTGGAAATCTTGTAAAGTTTGTTCCAATGAGCATTTTTGTGGGATGGGAGATTGGACGTACTTTGTTTTTGTCCAAATATATTTCGTCTTAAAATCCAATCATTGGTTTAACGGGGTGCGCTGATGTTTGCTTGATCAAAAGAATCCACTGCACATGATGCTGCTGTAACACCCAACCACACATAGTTTGAACTGTTAAAAAGAAGTAGAGAAGCAGCCAGTGTAGGAGAGGTGAGGAGGTGCATAGAGGTAGAACAAGCAGATTGGGTTTTCTGGAATGAACAGGGCTTGTTTTATTCCTCCTTTGGCAAAGCTGCCGGAGAGTTGTGTAGAGTGTGTTCCTCCTCTTTCACTTTATCTGTGCATCTAATCTCCCTATTCTCTGCTCTCTCCCTGTCCCGCTCTCTCTTCCTTCCCCTCTCTCTCGCCGCAGGGTGGACTTGGACCTCCTGGGGAAGCTGGGTCTCCAGGTTACCCTGGCAGGCAGGTGCAGTGAAAAATACAAAAATATGCTTCCAGTTCCTCATATTGTTTGTCCACAGCGACTGAAAAGAATGAAAAAGTAACACAAGAAACACAAGAAACATTATTTGAATGTTTTTGTCACCTGGAAATGTGCAACGTAAAGTATAGAAACCATATGTTTCCTCTTTCCCCTGCATGTCTTTTATCCGAAAGCTCTGATGTGTTTTGATTTGCGTCACCGTGTGAAATTGCTGACTTTGCACAATAGATTCTCCTCACCAGTTCTTCCTTTGTTGCAGGGCGCAGCGGGGCCAGAAGGGAACCCGGGGCCTAAAGGGGTCCGCGTAAGTACCAGTAACTCGCGCCTGCTTTCTGAGCGCTCAATGCTTCATTTCCTGAAAGGATTAGGACAGTGTCAGACCTTTGGAGACGGTCTCTGACTCACTGTGGGACGCAGACTGTGTGTGGGGGCTGGTACGGGCTTAGGTTGTATCTGTACAGGCTGACTGGTTCATTTTCACGATGGTTCATCCCCCTACAAGCAAGAATTCCGCAAAAGCAGAGGAAAGGGAGGATGGGGAGAACAGAAAGGAGAAATTGCGAAAACGTTGGAGGGGAGAAGGGTCAAATGAGCTGGGCAGAGGAGGACTTCAGTGAAAGACGCAGCTATAAGAGAAAGAGGAATGGAAAGGGAGGGCATGAGTGTACCTCACTGACTCATACACACCAGCATCTTACGCCAACTTACATAAGGACACAGCTAGAATACTTAAAGTAAATGTTCACTGTTCATAGCTGTGATATTTTTCAAGGAATATTTCCTTTAAAAAATAATGAATTCATGAAAGTGTCACATGTTGCTGAAGAAAATGAAATTCAACACTGAAAACAATAGAAAACGACATTCTTCCAGAATGTAGAGATTTTTTTGTGCATTTTCTGAAAAAGACTGAAAGAAATATGATGGTCTCTTGAAATAAAGTCTTTTCAGCCACCTTTCACCAAATTTTCAAAAGAGATGGATTTCAGTTACCAGATACGATATTTGCATGAATACATGGTGATAATGGAGTTATAACATCTTGGATTTGAGCATCTGAAATTCTGTTTGTCCATTAATGTAAGAATGGATTTCAGTCATCCATCATACCATTATTTTATCATCAGGAGGGCGGCGGTGAGCGGGGAGCTTTATTTATGCTGAAATGAGTTCCAGTGGAATGGAAATACTGTGGTGAGACTGCTGTCAGGGACTCGTGCTGATGAAAACCTCTTGGGTGTTGTTTTGTTGGACGATATTGTCAACTGATTGGATATGATGATGTGTGATGATGTTTTCCAGGGTTTTATTGGGCCTCCTGGTGTTGCTGGGCCACCGGGGTTGGAAGGCGAGAAAGTGAGTGTTCACTTCTGAGTGTGTTTTTGTAATTTCTACCACTTTTTCCTTGTTGTTTCCCTTTTTATCTTGTCTTCTTTGCCCCTTTCATCCCACTTTTTGTTGTAAATGTATTTTTTTTTAAATAATAGACAGTTTCCACTTTGGTCTTATTGTTGGTAGTTTAGTTTGTATCAAGCATATCAAGCAAAGAACAAATTTCAGCTTTTCTAGGCATCATTCAGCTGATCCTGATCCTCTTGTTACCGCGGTGACAGCCTGTACTGTGTTGAGGGAAACTAGATGCTGGGCAGTCATAAAATGTCATTTTGTCTTCTTTTTGTTTGTTTTTCTGTTAAATGTCCACACCCAAACCAGCTTTGTCGTATTTGCGTCATTTTTCAGCCGAGTAAACAAGCTTCAGTTCAGTTTGTAGCTCGACGATGTGACAACGTGAGAACCAACTGAGACTTTTGGCTTCTCAGTGTATTCAGTGGTACACTGTAAGCTCATCTGTAGGTAGTTCAGAAGATAAGGTAGGTAAATAGATTAGAACAGAAGAAATGTTTGCTTTGTCACTCTCCCAGAGTACCACCAAACCTCTGGTTTCATGGTGGATATTTGAATTATTCATCTACTGTTTTCTTTTTTTCTTTTCTTTATTTTAGGGCATTCCTGGTCCACACGGCAAACCTGGTCCCAAAGGAAGACATGTAATTTTAAAATTTCTTATTTTATCTTGAAAATCAAGCAAAACTTCTGCAGACACTTGGAAATAACAGAGCAGCTCTGTGTTCCTGGCATGTCAGAAGGATGTTAAAATCAATTCTTCATTTTGTTGTGAATGTGCCACAGCAGCAAGACGCTGCGGTTAAATGGAGCAGAGTGGGAACAGAAGAGATAAATAATTGCTTAAGTAAACAATTCACAATGTGGCAAACAGCATGTTTTTGATCCCACAATGTTGACTCTGTCCCAGGGTGGCATTAAAAAGGTAGAGACAGATGGAATTCCAAGGTTGGGCCCTCACACTGTGATAAGTTAATGTTTTAAAAACAAGTCTCAGCTTCTCTGTGTGGAAGCTGCCAAACGGGCAGGAAGCCCAGTGTCTGTTTCATCCAAACTATTTTTTTCTGGAACCTCAAACTGGATCAAAGTGTGACCCAAAGGCTGCTGTAAGCCCGTCCGCAAGCTCACCAATATACGGGCTAATCCTGCTTCATTAAAGGCCCTTATTTTCACACCGTGTCAATGCCAGTCAGATCAGACAGAAAATGTCAACTAAAAGTTTGGTGATTGCCGTAGCAGAGAATCAAGTACAAAGTGAAATCATGAATAAACCATGAATATACTTTATGACTGGTTCTACTCATGGAAGAGCTATTTGTTAAATTCAGGAGGGAACGCGTCCGTGTGTGCTGGATGGTGGTCCGTCCACCATATTGTCTCATGTTTCTACCAATTTGTTTGATTAACCCGAGAAACCCAGTTGGGGGACTTTCGTGCTGAAGAGGGACAAATAGTGTGAAACAATGCACTAATCAAAGAATACAGAAATGTTGCACATCAAATTAAACAACAGAACCTGGACTACAAGAACATATCAGTCACGTTGGCATGACTCAAACACAGACTTATGAATTATTAAATATCAAAAATCCAAAATCTTAGTCCTGTTGCTTTAACCTTGTTTGCAATTTACCCGTATTGTTGTGTGAGTTGCTGTTTGTTCTTGATTGTAACAACTTTCTTTGGCCTGACTCCCTTTGAAAAAGAGGTTGCCGACCTGGTTAAATACAGGATCATTTTAGTGGTTAAATCTTTTAAATACAGGCTATATTTTCCTTGTTTTGAACTGAGGTCTAAGTGAATCCTGTTGTTCCTGATGCCGTCAACATCACTGTGGACTTAGTTGACGTCTTGAACTGACTTTGGATGTATTTCCTTCCTCCTCAGGGTGTGGTGGGTGACGCTGGGGAGAGGGGGCCCACGGGTCCTGATGGCGCTGAGGTGAGAACGCCTGTCTTATTTTTAATACCAGGGAGCTAGTCCACTCATCTCTAACACTCAGCTCTGTTCGTTTTTGTGGAGTGTTTTCATATAGTCATGACACTTTCACAACAGATTTAACAGAGTGGAATGGAAAATCATTCAGTCTGACTAACAAATATTCCATAAATGTTTTAGGCAGCGATAAATGATATTATTCCAATATTCAATAAAAGCAGATGGTTCTGACATTTTAGTTTTATACCTCTGTTGTTGGAACTTTAAAGTGCCAAATCAGGATTTTTGAACACAGCGGCAGACACACAAACGGGCCTGAGATCATCACACATGATGAGCGTATGTGTATCGTATGACCTAAAACACAAACGTGCCGTACTGTAAATGTCCTGTCCTGTGTACTCAGGATGTTGCTGTGATGTTTCACAGGGGCCTGTTGGTGGGACTGGTATAGGCGGCTTTCCTGGCCTGAGGGTGAGTATCAGTCATACAGAGTTTTTTTTATTGTACTGCTTAATTTTCCATGTCTAATCGGTGCTACGTTTGATCTGTCGTTCACCTCTGCCACACGCCCTTCTGCCGCTGTCACTTCCTCTCAGCGGTTTTCAAAGATCCCCTGTCTGTCCGTCCTTATCTGTGCTCATCTGTCTCCGCTGGTTAGCTCAGGGTTTGGATGATGATGTTGTATGAACGGATGAGGTGTAGATTGGTTCGAGTGAATCCTCATGCAGCCCGTTATTGTTAGTTTTAATTGGTTGTCGATTTTGAGCCAAGATTTTCGTACAACGACAGAACTTGGCTGCAGAAGTAATCCAGACACGAAGACACAAACATAATGGTATGTATGACAGCTGCGGTAGCTGCTCATCATACAGTTTCACATGTCAAACAAGTTTGATGCTGGCAAATATAGTAAAGGAGAAAAGCAAAGTTTAGATCTTTATCAGTTACGGTACTGCATTTTTTGAAAAAGAATATAGATAGATAGATAGATCTTCTTTCAGCAGTATTAAGTAAACTGTGTTTTGTATTGCAGTCTGATAGAGAGGAGTTTTAAACAAGAAGAAACGGATAAAGTGCACTTGGGGAATGAGTTATTGTTTGGGGTTGTTATCCCAGTTTTTACTGCCTGAATGTAATCAGTCAAATTGATAACAGGTCCGACCTCTCATATGAACTCAAACTTTCCCTACTAACTTTACTTAAATTCTGCTTAAAACTGTCATAAAATACATATAATCAAAGGACAGCAGCTGTGATTATGGCTTTCTAATCACACAGAGACTCTAAATATCATGAGTTTGCTGCTTTTGAAAGTGGGAGGATTGAGATTTGTGCTCCGTCCACCAAACAGTAGCTGCAACGAGACAAGCGTGTCTTCTTTGGATTGTTGCTGGATGTCTGCTGTGATGGTTTGAGCCGTCTGAGGTGGCGTGGCAGCAAAGCAGCAGCTTTGTTTCTGTAAAACAAACCTCCACCACTGCTCATTTCTGTCTCTTTCCCGCTACGTCAAATGGATCTAATGGCTTCTTCTTTGGCCCATGATACATCTCTAATATGCTGAAAATACACCCTGTAGTTTTTCTCCTAATCCTGCTTAAGCACAGCTGAGTCACTGCTGGTAATAACATATCCTGCTTGGCTGACTGTCGCAGACTCAATCGCTCTTTTTATTGCTGAATATATAACTTTTAAAGTCTTGATTATCTGTCGAACAGCTCTGTGTTCATGTCAGCAGAGTACAATTCCGTCAAGTTTCCTTTGTCCTCGTAGGGTTTATTGAGGTCACTGTGCGTGCGTTAAAGACGTCTGGATGGTCAACGTTTCCTCACTTTGACCCACACAATACTGACACGTAGTATTATTACAGGGAATTATAGCTTTCTTTCCCAGTTTGTTTGTATCTCTGCAACTCAGACTCTCGTTACCTCAGTAACGTTTTATTCTGAACACTGTGTAGCAACCAATAACATAATAATTTTGGCTATTATAAATACATCCAAATAATGGAATGAGTTATTGCATTATTGGCTGGTTATTATGTTATTGGCCTAGCATTGATAATCTAATAAAAGCACAATAAAATGCCAAAAAAAAAATCAAAAAATGTATTTCTATTAATTTATTATTACATTATTGGCTCCAATATACTTAGATTTTTTTTTAATTCTTGATCTTAAATTAGTAAATTCTTCAATTATTGGCAACATGCTCTATATATAAGTGAATTTGAGCGAGAAGCATGGAGCGGTGGAGCACCAAGGAGTGTCAGACCCAAAAACCAGTAATCGAGACAAATTATACATGGAGGAGGATGAAATAGTCACGTGTATCTTATTTATTTGGCTTATAACACAACCGACATGCACGTGTTCCAGCACATGGCCTTCATCAGAGCCCTGTAGCTAACAACCACAAATAAATAAGATGCATGTGTGTGTTGAGTTTAGTTTACTCTGTATGAACTATCATCTGTGTTCACACATATATACGACCGAGATCAGCAGCTTAGCTCAGTCACTGCCACGTCCACCCGACCGAGTAATGAAACACAGTGACACAAAGTGTCCGCCGCTCCCCTGTGCCAATTACGTGTTCGACTCATAAGTACTTTTGAGTAATTGTACAAGAGAGGCTAAATACTTACACCTCCTTAATCCAGTTTTTGATGTGCTTTGTATTTAGTCAACTTTCCAGCTGAGTTCGTCCTGACACAGGACAGATCTCGCTAAGAGCTTTAATTTGACATCTAAAACAAATTTTCACTTGCAAGTGTCAGTCACACTCCTTTGGTCGCCTTTACTCATTTACTGAAATCCAATTACATCAAGTTGAACCTTTTGGTTGAGGACAAAAAGTGAAACAAAGCAGCAAGTGTTGGTTGTGGAATGTATTTGATGTCGCTGCCAGTGTGTGACTCAGGGAAATCTGATGCACCCGGACACTTTTCATAGCTGGAAAGAAAAACGTATCGGATTAGGCAAAGAACGTCATCGCTTGGATTAACCTACTTTTCAACGTGTTTTTTTTTTTTTTTTTTCATTTTATTTGCTGTATCAAGGATTTGGCGTTTTGGCTGCAGTGGTTGTGTTAAAACGAGATGTACAGGAATGCAACAATCTGCTTTTCATCAAGTCTGGAATCACTCGTCTCTGCAAGCAGATAATGGCTGGGATGATCTCTGACCGCACACAGCTAAAGTTCTGATGGACCAGAGGTCTGTGAATATGCTGCTAGACACTAGAGGGTTTTTTTTTTTCAGGGGGTGGGGGGTCTCATTGATAACCTCTCGTCATTTAGGGCCCTGATTCGTGTCCAAAAGGATGTCATGTTCCTGTATGAGCTGACATTAGGACACATCTGCCACATTGGCAGACTGTGCTCTGACACGTTACCATGGTGACCGCATCAGGCACTGTTCTCCAACACAAAGTGACCGACTGTGCTGAATCAGAATCACGCCATGTTTCAAAAAATCTGCACATGCTCCTCTGAACTAATATTCAGTGAGTCTTTGGTAGATTATATTTCACCTGAGCTGTGTCCAAGTGGCTCCTGACAAACAAGCTGGCATGTTAATGAGTGAATATAAAGGTGTATAAATTCATTCTCTATGTCAAAGAAGACAGATTGTTTGTTCTATAAAACTCTGGTAAACCGTCTGAGTGGCACATTTAGATAAATGGACTCACACACACACACACACACACACACACACACACACGCGATCGTTACTGACAAGGTTATGAGAGTCAAAGTAAAAACCACCCAGTCAAACTTTACTACTGGCCTGTAAAGGGTCTTTTTTTTTAGACGTTGACCGTCAATGAGAGTGGATCACATCAGCTGGCGCTGATAAGCGAAGCCCAACGTGGAGCCAAACTCCAAACGCTGTCAGCAAGGCTCACCCCGCTCGTAAAGCTGTGATAAACAGGAATGTTATGTGTAGGAACGAGCCCAAAGAGACGTGGCTGCCAAGAAAAGTTTGAAAAGATGAAAAACAACAAAAAAAAGCTATCCGGAATCAGACGTCTGTCAGTTTTCGGATACTTCAAGTCCTCTGTGTTTTTGATTTTGATTCTCCCCACAGGGGGACCTGGGGCCAGAGGGGCCGCGCGGACTTCCTGGTATGGTTGGACCTCAGGTAGGAAATATACACTGTTTGAATGGATTGTGGGCGACATGCTGGTGCAGTGGTTAGCACTGTCACCTCATCCTGGGTTCGAATCCTGGCCTGGGATCGTTCTGTGTGGAGTTTGCATGCTCTCCCCATGTCCTCTGGGTTCCTCCCACCTCCCAAAGCATGCTGAGGTTGTACACGCTGGTGACTCGTCCGGTTTGTACCCTGACGTTCGCCAGTCGGCAGCTGGAATCGGCTCCGGCACAACCGTGACCATCCATTTGGATGACTGAGTTGAACATTTCTGATCAGAAAATCATGGAAAAACAGTCCCAGCTGTTGTGTTCCTCACCACAGACTGATGATACACCTTTTTACATTCCTGCAGCCCTGACAATGTGACTGCAGCAGCACTGATCCCTCACGAATGTTTCCTCTCTCACAATCTCTCTCTCCCTTGCTCTCATTCTCTTGCGTTCCCTACACTTCCTGTCCTCTCGCTCTGCGGCAGGGCCCAGCGGGACGAGCTGGCCTGCCTGGATTGAAAGGTGATAAGGTGATCTAAATATTTATATTATTGCAGTGTGTCTGTGCGTGATTTCTTGTTGATTGTTGTAGTTGATTTAGATGTGGGCAGTCACACAGCAGCAGATACAATCGTAGTGTTGAATACCAGTTCATGTACTTATTCCAGTATTTGCTGCTGGTTATGGTTGTGTTGTGGTCACTATGGCAGGGTGGTGTTGTGTTACATCTCTGTGTGGTGCTGTGAAATTTAGGGTGAAGTGGGACAAAGAGGTGAACCAGGAGAGATGGGTTACCAAGGTGATAAGGTACGTGCCTCTATGTGGTGATGCAAATCAATCTTTGTTCTCCAGACAGTTCACAAAGGTTCTGTCTCTGGTCTCACAGGGTGCTGTCGGTGCACCTGGTCCTGCTGGGCCGAGAGGAAAACCCGGGCCACCGGTATGTTGCCGTGTAAACAGAATGTACCACAGTGGTATCTGGACTCTGTTTTCATTCGCTTGTAAACTGTTTAGGCGCATTTGTGGCACATCAGCAAAATTTACAATGTGCCGAACAGTGCCGCCAATAACCAGTGAAGGTCTTCTTTGCCTGTCAGCAGGAAAACGAGCTCTGATGAAGGAAAAGAAAGACTACACAGTTGTCAGGATGCATGATAAACATGTGCAGATGTCATCTTCTAATGGAAGGCCAAGCTGACTTCAAACCTGCATGGGCAAAGGGAAACAAAAAAAATCGCAGCCTCCTATGATTTGAAAAGGGGCAGTGGACTTAGATTCACAGTTGCATTGTTGAACATCAGTCGAAGTGGAAGCTTTTTAATATCTGACTGTGATTGTCATGTTTCTTGTATCACATATCTTCTCTGCATCTGACACAGGGTCACACAGGTGAGGTGGGGGCACAAGGACCAGCGGGGCCTCCAGGACCAGAGGTAATGATCCCTCACACAAACTTTCCTTGATTCCATGATCATCAAAAGATGCCTTTGTCATTAATGATCAAATAGTAATTAAGAAAACATTAGCAACCTTGTTACACAAATCATGACATCTGAGCTCTATGTTTTCTTTTTCTTCTTTATTTTCTTTTGTATTTCATTAGTAAAACAAAACACAAACCTCCGCTCCTGATTTAGGGATGCTGATGTCCGTGTCTCACAATGAGTAAGAATCCTTCAACAGATTCCTGGATCTAGAAGGTTCTAAAACCATACCAACATTTCAACCAGTAATCATTATCAGTATTTCCTGAGAATTGAATTAAATTCCGTTCATAACTTTTTGAGTCATTTTTCAAAGTGACAAAAAAAAACAAACAGGCAAGTGCTGGTAAAAACAGAACCTCTTTGGCAGAGTTAATAATAATGCTAATTACACTTATAGTTGAGGTACATCTGCAGAATAATTCTGCGCTTGCTTTATGTGGCGTGTAAAAAAAAAGCATGAACGGGAAAAATGTAATGTTTCTGTCCAAAAACAGACACAAATAATAACTGCTGTGGCTCGATGGGACGTGACAGAGACAACAATGAACATTATCATCCCGCTGCATCTTCACATCCTATCAGTGTGTTTGCAGTCATTTAGTGCTGATGAACCTGTTTGGACGCACCACCCAAGATCAGGATCACACAAAGACGTTATTAGAGATAATGAAGTTATGGTATTTGACAGAACACGTAGCCGACATTTATCACCGTACATCCCAGGTTTGGCCTCAGGCTTGATTGTTGCAGCGATATACGGTACTGAGACAGAATTAAAGGGAAAATGGTCAGACATGGTGTGTGTGTGTGTGTGTGTGTGTAAAAGACTGTCTGGTTTATATTCCCTGTTAGGTGTTAATGACAAGATTTACAGTATTTAACAGTGTATTACTGGTGTAAAGGAAAGAACAGGAATGGACACGTTTCCATGGCAACACATTTATCGCTGCTATTGTGGAAAGCATGGAAAACATGGGAGTTATGCTGCGCTGGGGAGAACAGCATGGCCAGAGGTCACGCGGGCCACGGCTGGCAGGCGTGTTTTCTGAAATGACGGATCATGTCGTGGCAGGCGTGCCTGAAGGTTCTCACTCTCTAAAGGCTCGGTCACAATTCATCACTCTCTTCACATCGGTTCCAAATCCCTCACCTGCCGATGTTGCAGAGGAACCTGTTGGATTCAGATTTATGCACAAAGTGAAAGCCATTTGTACCTCGCTGGTACTTCAGACTATGTTTTCATGTATAATCTTACTGCATTATGCACACAGATGCAATGATTTATTGCTGGGAATCAAGCGGTTGTTGTGATTGACTGACACGCTCCTCCTCTCTTCAAGGGTTTTCCAGGGGACATTGGAGTACCAGGACCCAACGGTCCACCTGGACCAAAGGTAATGTCATTTTTACATTTTGTTTTGTGTTTATGTCTCACTTGAGCTTGATTTCACTCAAGTTCTTTTTTTCCTTTTAAGTTTTTATTTCTTTTCATTTTCCACAATAAGACATCTCAGTCAGGTGGGGTCGCAGTGGATCCCTGGTGTCTGGTACCTCCATATACATGCCGATACAGTCATTCACACAGACAAATTACAACGAAACATCAATAGCAAATATTTAATCACAGCTATACTATCTCTTCAACTCATGTCCTGTTCTCACGAGCTTGTACATTTCCCCCTTTTTCATTAAATTTCATACAAGTTCTTGTGTTTTAGGGTCTGCAGGGTGCCAGGGGGCTCCAAGGACCGCTGGGGCCAAAAGGAACAGAGGTCGGTATTTATGGAGAGGACAGACAGAGGCATAAAAAATTATTATTAATCCTGTGGACAGTCAGTAATCCTCAGCGATGTAAACCGTTTGTAAGCTGACCAGTGATTTATGGCCGAGTAGTAGAATGAACAAAGGTGGAAAAAACAGCTCATCAAGGGATTTGCATTGGATCATTGGTGCAAGGAGACAAACTCAGCCCGTCCCCTCTGGCATCTGCTCATATCTCCAACCGTTTGTCTTTGGTCTCTTGAGGTGTGTTCCATAAGGTGATGTCATGATTCATCACTGGGTGATGATACAAACAAGGTGGAGAGTTTCCAGCCGTGGAAAAAAGAAAAACAAAAAAAACATTTTGGCGAGTGAACGACACACATACTTTACTATTGTGTTGAACAGCGACGATACTTCCAAGTGTTGCGCAGGAAAGAAGTGTGATTTATAGTGTGCAATATATTTATCTGACTGCTGCACTTTGTTTGCAGGGTGATGTGAAGTACTGTGAATACTTCAGAAGACAAGTATCTAATCTGGCCTCTGTCAGAGAACAACAACCCAAAACATACTTTTTTGTTGTGTTTTCACACCTGATATTAATAATCACGTAGCTGCTGGACCTTCTATTAATAGATTATAGAGTAAAAGAACAGAGCATTCATTTTCTTGAAATGTAAAAAGAAAAAAAAATTGTTTCAGTTGCCATGATAGTAAACAGAATGTCTTTATGTCTGACTTTAGTCATTTGTTAGTGGTGTTTTACAAACAGCATTTCACCATTTTATAGATCAATCAACTAATTAAAAAACCCCAATCACCATAATAAGCACGCTCCCATTGTGACTCATGAGGCATACAAACACTTTCTGCCAAACTTTGAATTGCGCAAACACAAACCAACACAAAAGCACAAGGTGATAGAACAGTTTATTGTTGTGAAAAATGCCAAGAGAGTGTGTGTGTGTGTGTGTGTGTGTGTGTTGTCTGTTATACAGTTTGTGCTTCGATGTGACACCACTACATTTTACTACCAACTGCTGGATTGTGACGTGAATACATGAGTGTGTGTGATGAGCTGTGCTGTATGTCTCCAGGGGGACGAAGGACCACTTGGCCCACCTGGCACCTCTGGACCAACTGTAAGAATGCATAAGAACGCATACTGAGAAAGGTTTTCACTTTGATCTCAGGAGGCAGCTTGGATGTCTAAGTACATGAACATGTGTTTGTATGTGTGTGCGTGTGTTTGCAGGGGAGAGCCGGCAGGAAAGGCTACATAGGTGAAGCCGGTCCTGATGGCCTGGAGGTGCGTTGACTCTCTCCGTGTGTCATTCATTCTCGTCAGGTTCATCAATAAATCCCTGACTAATGTTTGAATATATCACGTCACAGATGTCAGTTGCAGCATATTTAATGCACAGATATATTTGCTTTAACGTTAGCAATGTTGAATAAATTAATAGAATAATGTTTGTGAAGTGAATCACAACACATGCGTCAACCCAGTCCAGTGTTATTAGACGTGCCTTTACGGGAGCATATACTGTACGTTCTGAATACATGAGCTTTTCTCATAAATATTTTATAGCCGCGATATGTTTGAACAAGTTGAGAAATAAATCAGACTGAATTTTTAATAACATGTTCAGATTGTCAGTTTGTTGTCTGCTATTTGGCCTGTTTCCATTTAAAGTTTAAATCTAAGTTACATGTATATTTCCCTCACGGAATGAATAAAGTACTCTCTATTCTATTGTTTTGTGTTCATGTTGCAGCAAATGGGGGCGTGTGATTAAAAACTGAACCCTCCCATCAGATGTGCTTGTAGTTTTGATTGCGTTCTCAGACAAAGACTTTGGAGAACCGTAACATTCCAGACCGGTTCCTCACTTTTTTTATATCGGCTGTAATGGTCTTTTTGTACCCACCGCAGAAAGATCACAGTATCGCGTGTCAGACTTTTGTGAATCTCCATGTTTGTGACCCACTTAGTGCTGTAAATATGTTCCTAATTAAGAGAACATTTGATGTCCTTCAGGGCTGTCATTATACGTACTGGCAGACTACAGTGAGAAGCAAAATCTAAATTATTCACAGTCCCATGCAGCAGGGTGTGTGCGTGTGTGTGTGCGTGTGTGTGTTATATGAACATTGATTCATGGAGTCACATACCAGTAGCAGTTCACAATGATTTGTTTTTAACACCACATTGTTTTCTACCTTCAGGGAGAGAAAGGAGACGTTGGAAATGTCGGGAAAATCGGACCACAAGTGAGTTACTTCCTCTTCAGAAAAGTGTCAGTGCTTGAGGTTTAATTTACCGTGCAAGAAGTGTGCAAATAAAAAAAATCCCATGTAGCATCTCCGGATGCCTTTTTTTGTTGTTGTTTTTTTTTTATGTTTTCTTACATCCAGCTGTTACCTTGACCCACTTTCATGTTCTTTGAATCCCACGGTCACAAACAGTGTTCTCATCATGAAACTGGCAGAAACGCAGCAGTAGAGTGAAGACCGGTGACCTCATTTAGTTTGAACTTCTCTCTGCGTCTGGTGTCTCTTGTTACCCAAGAATCATACTTATGCTTCATGCTGTCAGAAGGTGTCTAATCCAGATGTCAGCATTGTTCTCTAAGTAAAACTTTTAACCCCTGGTTTAATTCATCCGTCTGTACGCTGAAGAAAAGTCTGTGTGAAATACCCTCTGTCATCGTCTCTTCCTCCTCCTCCTGAAGGCCCCTTAATGTTAATATTTGCATTCTGAGTGCAGAGGAGCCAACCGAGTCGAGCGCCTCGTTAGATCTTGTGCACATATGAGAAGGATTAAGCAGTTAGAGAGAAGAGACCTCTTTGAAGCTCTCGAGCATATGGAGGCTCAAATAAATGCCATGACATCACTTCGTGAATAAATTAGATGTGTGACTAGTGCTGGTTAACCCAGAGTCCATGCCTCAGGCCAGCTGTCTTCACTCCAGGCCTCACATAAAGAGGTTTCGTTTTTTCTTTCACTGTATTTGAGCTGGTCACTGCTGAGTGTTCCATTTCACGTCACCCTACAGTGCACAACCAATAAAACATCACTCACCAATGTAACCACAGGCGTGCTTGGACGCTCACCTTTGATTTTCCATGCCAGTGACTCACTCTGCTCACGGTTCTATGTGTACCTACATCTGTGTCGGAGAAACCAGTCGAAACCATTCTGTAAAAACGCCCCATAAAAAACGTCTGTCACTGATAAAAGGGAACCACATCGCCTCACTTTATGTCCCCATTATGGGATTTGTGGACAATTTGTGTTCCTTTTCCCTGCAGACTGTGTCCCCTCACCGACACTCAGTGACGAATCCATCGCATGAGGTGATGATGCTGAAGAGGCAGTCTGAGACAGAACAGAACAAAAGAGTTTTTTTTTAGATTTTGGCAGTTTGTCCTTGCGGTGCTGATTGTTGTTAAGAAAGAAGCAGAATTGTGTGATTTGTAGATTCTAAAGAACAGTGAGTAACAGCAAGGTAAAAGGAGGTAATACTCCATAAGAAGTATAACTAGCAGGTTCTAATTGAATTTACAAATATCATTTGGAAGTACACTAAGAGCAGAGTTACTCACTGCAGTACACACAGAGTAAGTAACAAAGATATGTACTGTAGTGGTGATTTGAACCATTTTTGCAAATGCTGCGGGCGTCAGGGTGGCTCTCCCCGGTTTCTCCAGCGTCCTCCCACCTCCATGCTGAGGTAAATTGTCCTTAAGTGTGAGTGTGCGTGTGAATTCTGTCCTTCCTGTGGCCCTGCGATGAGCTGGTGACTCGTCCAGGGTGGACCCCGCTGTCCAGCACATCCGTGACCCGTGACCAGAATGAGCTGCAGAAGAGGACTGAATGATTAAATGCAAATGCTGCAGCCGTCTGTCTCCATTTTGTAAAAATACACAAACTCATCCTCAAAATAAAAGCATAAGGAAACCAGCAAAACTAACCGATAACACAGCAGCAGTGTTGTGGGATCGTGCGGTACATTCCCGGTCCAAATATATCATTGTACAAAACATAAACACACACGTTAGACCACAGTTTGACCACGTTGGCTTTTGTGGTCGACCAGAAGGAACCGTGTTCATATGAGGTATTACAATAAACCTCATCCAGTGACTGCGGATGTTTTAACAGAAGTGTGTGTGTGTTTGTGTGGGGGTGGGGGTGCTGCATCAGCATTGTGAACTCACTTCTGACCTTTCATTCAGCCGCTGCGTTTGAATACTTGGATGTGTATCCGTACTGCAGCACTCCTTTATGTGTATTTCCCATCCTGTTGGTCGGCAGCTCCGGACTCTCCCACGGAGCAGCTGGCGTCGGTCCAAACCACAGCCCCTCTCTCAGGCGACGATCTGGAAGTGGTTTTCAGCTCCTCTGATAACATACATGTTTACATTAGCTTGTTTTTTTTCCCACGAGGACTTCTTCACCAAGTAGTGTGCATCCACGTTGAGCCGCCAAACATAAGCTTGTTCCGTAATGAGCTTCATGTTAGTTCCGGTTTCTGCTGTTTGTTTCTCTCTCACACATTTTACACCTCTTGAAGTCAAAACTTCTCAGCGCTTCAGCAACCATATTCATTTTTTTTTGCTTTGTAGTATCATCAGACCTGTTCAATGGATACAATGGATAGTACAAGATCCATCAAGGAAATATTTATCAGTAAAGATTATTGCAATAGTTCAATAATCAGACAAATTCAATTTATCAAGTGCAGAAGTGAATTTAAAGCAGTTATTAATGACAGAAAGGCCATTTATGAGATTTATTATTATGAGCTATTAATATTATAATGGATCAGAATAAGTTGACCGATGACCGGTGATCGATATTCCCACCTTCTCTGCTCTCTCAGGGTCCGGCCGGACTGATCGGGATCGCTGGGGTGATGGGAGTTCCCGGTGAAAAGGTAAGGAGCGTGCTCCTCTGTCATTAGGTTGTCAGTCAGCATCAGCTGCTGCCTCGTCACTGACAGACCCCTGTAATTAGGGCTGTGTAAAGCAGCCATGACCCGAGGCCCCCAGGGGCCCCACAGCACATGCTTTAGATAAACAGTCAACACTCGTCCATCCACATCAATAACAATATTGTCACAGCTATCCTGCCATTACTGCCTGCGAGCCGAGGCGAGCAAGATGAAGGTAACTGCAGGAAGGAAATTACAAGCATTGTTGGCAACCAAATTGGCCCGAGTGTCTGAGTGCTGTCATGCGCCGGTTCCGCTGCTGCATATTCATACATGAAAACTGCTTTACAGGTGTGCGTCACATAAAAAAAGGGTGATTTACTCGGCAGTCCCCTGAGGGACTCTCTCTCTCTCTCTGCTGCCATCGCAGACATCTCATCTTAAACACAATCTTCCTGATTGAAATTATTGGTCAATTATTAAAAAAGACACCCTTCTTCTCTGCTGTCCTCCATCTTTGATTGATCCTTCCTATCCAGAAGCCCCTGCCTCTTTGTCAGGACATGTTCTCGTGATGTAAAGCTGCTTGTCAACTTCCGTCTATGCAAAAACCTCCTCCTTGTTCGAGCTGTCATCACCGAGCACACACCTGACTGCTCATGGATTCCTTTCACATTAAACTTTATGGAATTATTCCACTACCTTCATGTCCTGTGATGTTACTGGTGAACTGTTTGGTAGTCCATTCTCAGCTGACGGGGGCTTTAAACTCTCCCTGGGCGGGTTGAAATGGAGACGTCTGCAGCTTTACAGCTCACCCAGGGTTCAGTTTGTTACCTGCATGCGTTAAACTGCACACGACCAGCTGTGACTTTAAGACGCAGCTCTCGGTTTCATGGCTCTTCATGTGAATCCTTGTTAGGATATTTTCTGTTGAGCTGTCAGGTCATAGTTTATTGATCTGCCCTCTCTTTTTCTGTTTTACTGCCCCCCCCCTCCCTTCCCCAAATTAGGGTGACCGAGGACCAGTAGGTCCACAAGGACCAATAGGAGAGAAGGGGCCGGGTGTAAGTATAATCACTGAGATACAACATGGCCTTGAGTTTGAGTTCCAACCTAGCTGGCTGGCGAGTTGGGGTGTCTGCCTGGAAGTGGGTGTGGTGGGTGGGTGAAGGTTGGCAGGCTGAATAGTTAGATGATTGGATTACTCCTTTTGTTTCGCCATGAGACAGATGTATGAACTGTAAAGGGAAGGGATAAAAGCTCAACATGTCACAGTGAAGTTTTTCTGTTGGCCAGTAGGGGGCAATCCTCCCAGCCAATCAATACTTTGAACAGCGAGTTTCTCGTTTTCTCCAGTGCAGCATGAACCAAGATGGATTTCTCCTGTCATACTCCACCCCCTTGTCCAAATACACCCTCTCAATGTCTTATATACAGTCTACATATGTCTATAAGTGTGGTGTTCAAACAAGTGTTTTATCTTTGAAATCTCAGTGTCTTTTGTTGTAACTGACCTTTATTATTCAGACAAATACTTCTGTGAAAAGTAGCACAGCGCCCCGTTCCTTCTCATATTCCAAGCAGATTTAAACACTTTCTCTCTCTTTGTACCTTTTTAATCACTGATGGCTATTTAATCCTCTGTGTTTATGTTTGCTCGGCATATTTCGTTGTCTAAGGGGTATCCAGGGTTGCCAGGAAGACCAGGGGAGGTCGGCATGCAAGGTCCATCTGTAAGTGTTTGTCCTATTCTTTGTCCAAATGTACCGATGAAATAGGTAAAGCGTTCTCACTGACAGAGGTCTTTTTGTTTTTTCCTTAAGTCACATTTATTTGGACTGAGATGATTGTATATGGTGACTTAAAATGCTTGTATGGCAAGTTTGGGTTTTTGTGAACATGTAATCAGACGATTAGGGTGTTCATGTAGTATGTGTAATTCATTGTATTGTGTAGTATTTGCAGTATGTAATCTTTTTATGTTTGCAAACCTTTGTGATTGACTTTGACACTCCCTGCCGTCTGTCACAGGGTCTACAGGGGCAAAGAGGAAGTCCAGGCAATGCTGGCTCGAAGGGCAGGAGGGTAACGGCTCTTTTTGTTCTACTCGACTACTGTAAGTTACTGAAATCGTCTTGTTTCCAAGTTTTACACGTTAAGTGTCATCTCAGAGCAGTGAAGTCGACTTGTCAACTAGTCGGTGGAGCTCTTCATTAGTGAGTGTCACTTCAGGATCATTTATCAAAGCATGTGAGCAGAGACAGTTGTGGACTATTAAAGAATGAACGATGATGGAAGACATTCTGGGAAGAAGCTCAGGAGGATTCAGAGATACAGATGGGTCTGCACTCAGACTAATTAGGAGCTGATAGTTAAAGGTAGAGATATAAAGGAGGAAGACACAGCAGGAATGAGAAAAGTCCTAAAAGAGTTGAAAGGCGATGAAGCAGGGCGGGCTTGACTTTTATTTACAGATGTCTATCTGTCTGCCTACCGGTGTGGCGGTGCAACAATACCGGAAAACCCTTGGAATGTGTGTGTGTGTGTGTGTGTGTGGTGGTGGTGGTGGGGTGCTGGAGGGCTGGGGGGGTCGTCAC
Organism: Aeoliscus strigatus; assembly: GCA_901007665.1. Taxonomy (NCBI): domain Eukaryota; kingdom Metazoa; phylum Chordata; class Actinopteri; order Syngnathiformes; family Centriscidae; genus Aeoliscus; species Aeoliscus strigatus. Next base: position 36,503 of record CAAKHB010006078.1, on the reverse strand, counting down.
GCTGTTGCATCCTGTCGGAAAACAGTCCTGAGCAGACAAAACACAGACTGTGTTACGTGTTATTACCGAGTTATTGATGTCATGATGCACAATTCTTTGATGGACGATATTGTGAGTGTGTATGTGTGTGTGTGTGTGTGTGTTATACAGGGGCCCCAAGGTCCTGACGGCCCTCTGGGAGATCCAGGCCCAGAAGGCACAAAGGTAAACACACCTTGCTTAAAATCCAGTTAAGTGTGCATTCCTTTTGCAGTCCAAGTCGGAAATCGGGTTGTTTTCCGAGCTGCGGACAGGCAGCTGCAAAATGGGACGCCCTCCTAACCAGAGAAATCTGACTTGAAACTCAGAGAAGCACGTCATAATATTTGCTCTGATCGACCGTTTGTTTCCTGTTTTTGAAATTTCAATCGGTCATCCACACAGAGCTGTTTTATTCACTACCGAAGGATTTATCAGAACAGCTTCTTACCCACCATCTATGTTGTGATGAAAGCGGAACGCAAATAACTCGTTATTTGCCTGGAAGTTACGTCGCTGTGAGTTACGGACTCAGACGTCTGCTGCTCGTGGAACGCACCATAAATGTCGACCATCCCCATGTGGAAATAGATCAGAAGGTGTTAGTTCAGCATGAAACATCCTTTCTTTACTGTGATTGAAGTTTGGCTTCATTACGTCCGTTTGTTTCTTTTTCAGGGTGAAAGGGGCGACGCTGGAAAAAAAGGAGAGGCGGGATTCATAGTAAGTTGATGAAAAGATCTGCAAAGATGAAGCGTCTGATGTGATGGAAGGCGGCAAATGGAGATGTGGCTCTGAAGCAGGACGTCGTTCAAAAATTAAAAGCATCATCCTGCTGCTTGTAGACAAACAAGCTTTTTGAAGACGCTTGGTATGGAAAAGATGTTAGCACATGTAATTACAAACATTACATCAGCACCCGGTACAACCCGTAGGGCTCTGTAAACCCACGGTGGGCCTTTTTAATCTGTTTTTATTTGCAGAGCGGGGCTTTGTCATCCTGGCTCTGAGTCAGGTTTTACCTGTTGATCATCTGTGGCGTGTAATTCTCAGCTTGGGAGTAGCGGTGTCATAGTAAACCATGTATTAAAGAGCCCAGTTATAGCAGCAGTTTTCCCATGTTCTTTTATGTGTCTTTAAAACCATTTTCTGACAATGAAAGTTGATTTTGAAAATACATTTCTGAGTTCATGACACAGATCTCAGCATGTTGATCTGAAATGACTATTATGAACACATTAACAAAGCGACTAGCTGCTAATGTCTCTCCATAAAACAAGCTAATGTGTTAGAGCAGAGGTTCCCAAACTCATGACTGCAGAGACCCACTTTAAAAATCTTAGCTCTCGGATCAACACTCAAAACTTTGTATGAATTATTTCCACTTTTTTTTATTTCATACACAGAATAAAGCACTACTATGGCAGTAATGTGCACAATAATAATGCATCTGCATACACCAAAGACTTTGTACAGTCACCAATATAAGATTTAACATGTCTGTTTCACCACGAAAAATAACTAAGTATATTGCAAACAAATAAAATTACATATAAAATGCATACATTTTTTGCTTTTTCCCTGTCAGTGATTATTCCCTCAATTCCTCCATCAGTAGCAAAATTTAAGATATGTTCAAAAATTAGGTGCTGACACAAACATGGACGCATTTAAGATGTGAATAATCCCTTGGAAACAGGTCAGAAAAAATCAAGCGTAACAGCTAGGTTTGAAATCACATTCATTTAACTTAACAAACTTAATTACAAAATAGAAAATGCAGCCAGTGCCTTCCACACTTTGGGAATCACTGTGTTAGAGGCTGAATGAATGAATTTAAATCCTGGCAGAGTACAGGTTCTTATATTATTGTAACACAAAACACATGTAATCATATTAATGTTCCATTCAAATGTTGATTTGTGTCCTCACAGGGCAAAGCTGGCAGTCCAGGAGAGAGAGGCCTTCCTGGGAAGCCTGTGAGTGATACTGAACACGCTTTCTGTTATTGCTACTACGACAGGTGTAAAACTTTTTACTGGAGATATATGTCTGTAATATGAAATATGATCATTTGAAAGAGTGAATGGATGACGAAGAACTACAAGAAAACAATTAAAGTGTGTTTCCATGTGTGCAGGGTTTTCTACTCATTATCGAGAACAAACATCAGTTTGTCCGTTTTCATAAATTAAGCGTGCTGAAATGTGGCTGTGTTTTCTGCTTCTCTGACAAATGAGTTATTCTGTTTGCTAGTTTGTGGTTTCTGCCTTAATTTGTAACAGTTTCTCATGTTGTTTTGTGCGTGAGCAGAGTTAGATGTCATTTCTGACATACTAGTAAAATGTTTTAACAATGTGACTGGTCAGATTCTTGTATCAACCTCTGGACCTGGAGGATGGCTGTGGGGGAAAAAAATGCTTGGTCAGAATTTACTGGTTTACCTGTGGCTCCGACCACACAAGGAGGAGTACGTGGAGTCCTCTGGCATTTAATTGAAAAGGTTAATGATGTTATCAGAGGTCAAAGTTTCAGTAAGTGTTGTGTTGCTGGTGTAAGCCTAAAATAAATGACGCTGATCAGCCAGGAGTCTGCCACAAAAGCACATAAGAAAGACGATTAATCATCGGTATGGTCATGTTTTTACAGTTTCCTAAAACTCCCATGACAAAACAAGCATTTAAATAAACTGATATTATTTCTAAAAATAGATCAGTAACGTTGTTGTCGGTGTCAGCTGTGCATTTTTTTATTTTTTTGTAGTCAGAAAAAAACAACGCTAATTTGTGGGTGATCAGTTTGGCAGATGATGATGCTGATAAATCCTTTATGTTCTTGTTTTTTCCCTCTGGTGATGTCAGGATCATCACAGGCTGAGAGAAGCTCCATCATCTGGATGCTTTAAGTTCTCAGCTGTCTGGCTCGTCGCTCTCTCGTCATACTTTGGCACAGCGTTGGACATTTCAGTGTTGTTTCCTCACAAATGGACTCAGGCCCGTGCGCTCCCTCTCAGACTGAGTCATCTGTGAAAAAACAACACAAAACAAGAAACAGTCAGGGCGCTCATCTGTGAACTCACAGGCTGGTGTCGCTGTGTGATTCAAGACGTTTAGGTCATTACTTCCATTAACAGTGTGAGTCCAGAAACACAACTGAAACATTCAGGAAGTCAAAATCATCTGCAGCTCCTCCGTGGTTTCCTATTATCACTGCCTCAGCTGTCGTACTCCAGCTGTGGAGCAGCGCAGACGGTTTGATAGCGCCATCTTGTGATTGAACTGCTTCTACGACTTTGTGAAATAAAACCACTGAGGGTATTGTCTCCATTATAACCAAACGTGGATTTTTTTCAGCTGCTGTCATCAGTTTGAAAGCAGTTTTATAATAAAAAAATAGTTATTCATGAACATGTTTGATATCTCTGCATGTTAATACAGGGAGGATTTACTGAGCATGAAACTGCTGTGACAAACGTGCACCAAGTCAGTTATATAATCTACATTTACTATAATTACAGATTGTAAGAACATTTCAGTTCTCATACACCGTCACTCTGTGTAATATTTTATCATTCCATTGCTGATCCTAAGTAAGACATCCGAAGTGAGAACATGTCTCCAGCTGAAAGTTGATTTAACTGAACGTCTCAGCTGCCACATCCAATTATTGAAGGCGAATAATGTCCGTCTCTATCAACGGCGGATGATGTTTCCAGTTAGTGTCGTCTCAACTTGGCAGCATAACATGTGGACGAAGAACCCGGTGGTCGTCTGCTGAAGGCCGGACAGTCTGTGGTAATGGGTCACATCTGCAGGCATCTCATCACGTTTCAGCTCCTCTCTGTGATCACGATGTCCAATCGAGCTCTTTGTTCTGTAATTAAACAAAGGAAAGACTGATGCTATTAACTCATGACTCTGTGTGTTTTCAGGGCAAACCAGGTATTCCAGGCAGCACCGGGGAGCGGGGGCCCCACGGTGAGGCAGTAAGTACCAAACTACACGCTGAGACTTACTGTGTCAGCTCGTTCCACGTGTTTCGCCGCTCTCACCTTCACGCGTCGCACCTCAGGCCTCCCTTCTTGGATCTGCCTCCTGTATTTTCCTGGAAGTCTGCCGACCCCTCAGGGACACAAAGAATGTCAAACAATCACGTCCAAATATTTGTTAGGGTGGGAGTTTTTCAAGGTTTATGTTATGCGTCTCATCTTGCTTTTGGCTGCTTTTCAGTTCTGTCCCCTGCATTCCCAGAGCCTCCCTTTGCTTTATTCTACAGAACTGTTTGTGTTTGTTTGTCACAGCTGTGTATTATGTCTGTTCCCCCAATTTATTCCTGGTTTTTATAGTAAATCCAATAATTATATCCTTCGCCTGAAAGAATCTGATGATGTTTATTGTTTCACAGGGACCCAAAGGACCTCCTGGAGAGGTGGGACCTGACGGAACTCAAGGACCTGAAGTACTTATTATTCTTGTATTACTTAATATCACGATGTCATTTTAGTGTTATATTCATTACTAATCTCGGTCTGGTCACTTTAGGGTGGACCGGGTGCAGAGGGGGAACCGGGTGCCATCGGAGAACCAGGGTTAAAGGTCAGTACAAGCTCGTCATGTTTCTGCCATCACTTTAAAAAAAAAAATACCCCTCAGCTATGTCAAAAACCTTGAACCTGCTCAGTCAATTTGTACCGAACAGAAGCGGAGCCTCGGGCGAAACATGTCTGAGTGTCACACCGCCTCATGTTGACGTGCTTCATTGAGCGCGCACGACTGTATGCGTGTGTATGCTGTAAGTTGTGTTGTGATTGTGCTCCCTGCAGGGTGGCGTTGGGCCTCCGGGAGCCGAGGGGGAGCAGGGGCAGGAGGGAATACGAGTGAGTAACTAAACAACCTATAAATCTCCCCCCTTTCCACTGTCAGGAGCAAATATAACCTGGCTGTATATTAACGCCCACACAGCAGATGGATGGAATGGTTCTGTGGTGATTAAAACAGTCTTATGACACAAATGTGAGATAGTTCTCGTCTCAAACGTGTTCAACTCGTCTTTGGATCTCTGGTGATACGCCACTGGTTCATGTGCACCACATTGCACCGTTAACTAACAGGGTCTGTAAATATCACAGCAGGAGATGGGAAGAGGTTTATCTTGTTTTGTGTTTGTAGGGTCCCCCTGGTCCCTCCGGTGAAGACGGTCCTCAAGGAAAAGATGGAGTCAAGGTAAAGACATAGAAAGCGATCATGTTGTTGCCGCCTTTCCTAATTTTCTAATTTTTGAAAAAATCAACCAGAAGGAGTTTTGCATATGACACTGCTTGATGTTGGTTTGTACACTGGATTTATTTGTGTGTACACCACGTCAAACACACCAACACACCAGCATGCATTCTAAAGCGACATATTGTTCATCAGGTTTCATGTGAGTGAGCTGATATTTGTGACTCTCATCGCCATCACTGCGGTGATGAATGTTGATTAGTGTGTGTACAGCGACAAGTCACATGGTTGAGTCAGATCACATGAAGTCATAATGGAAATGAAACCTTAAACGATGAACAGTTTTTTCATCCATTGTGAAACTCACAACGTTCTGATAAAATTGTTGAAATATTTCAATGTTGAAATGTAACTCGGTGGATTGCCTCTGTCGATCAGGGTGAGCCTGGTGAGCGAGGACCAATGGGAGAGCCTGGTGACAAAGGGATAGAAGGAGAACCTGGAAACCCTGGAGCAACTGGACATCCTGGGAAACAAGGTTTTCGTGTAAGCATGGTTTGGTTTGAAAGTAGAGGGACAGTCTTGACATTTTAGAAGTTCCAACACTATGACAGAGAGAAACACGGATTTTAACATGTTTTAGAAATGTTCTACTACAGGTTGTCACTCATCTCTGTCAGTTTATACTGCTGAAGAACGCTCAGAGCTCATGATTCAGTACATCAGTGATCGTGTCCGGCTCCATATTCTCTTCGCTACCGGAACTGTGTCGTGGGAGAAGAACCATAACTGCACCAACTCCTCTATTGTTGTCAGTTTCATACTGTCATTGTTTTTCAAAAAAATATTACAAAAATAATCTTGATGAAAAGTAGTGAGTACTTGTGCCCACTGAACCCTCCACCCCTGAAATCGACGCGTATGCGTGTAAGATATTTACCTGCTACACCAACTTTGCCATGTGTTTGAGTTACACAAGTCGTGTTCCTGTGTCAGTGAGACGAAGATTCACTTCAGTTCAAATTCATTTTATCCAAAATAAATCCAAAAAACTTGTTAAACCTCAGCACGTGACAGGGTGTCTTACCCAAATAATCCCCAGGTACCCCAGCAGAGGTCAGCCTTCACTTCAACATGAGCCACAACCCATGGGAATGTTGACCTCCTTCTGAGGGATGTCAGTCAAAGCCCCGTGTTTGTTTGGAGGTGATCAGTGAGATCTCGCCTCGGGTGTTGAAGAGCAGGAAGGGTCGCTGAGGGTCATGAGACGGGGGCACGGTTACCAAGCTCTCGTGGAAAGTGCTGTCACCCCAGTTCCTACTGATATTGTTTGCACTCTGGTGTCAGTGTCTCTATGTTGGTGTTCACAAGTCATCACATGGACACTGGTGCTCCAAAACAACAGGGAAGAGAGAGATAGAATCCAAACTGTCTCCTGGTGGTTGTAAAGTCATGTCCTGGGGCCTGGTCCAGAAAGCAGGTTTAGTAAGTTTGTTAATGATACACTGAAATGAGGAAAACTGCAGTTTTTTATTCTATTTTCATATAATCTGAGAGAAATGAAACCTCGGTTTTCCTCATTTCAGGGTTAACAAACTATGATTTCAATAAAGTTGCTTTCTGGAACAGGCCTCGGGAGTCTTTATGTGTTTTTTAAGTTATGTGTGGTCATTATCTGATGACTCTCCTGTTACAGGGGCTGGAAGGGAAACTTGGAGCCCCAGGAAACAGGGGACGGCACGGAAAGAAGGTAAGAGTGTGGCTGAAATATCACTGAGGGTCAAATATGAAGTAGCTGACTGTCGGTCTCTGTCCAGGGTGAGAGAGGTCCTTCTGGTCTCGCTGGTGAGATTGGCACAAGAGGAGACCTTGGACAGCCAGGAGAGGGGGGGCTGAAAGGTGCCAGGGGGACTCGAGGACCACCAGTTAGTTCCCATTTTTCCTCTAAAGCCTCCTCAAGAATCAGACTGACCTCTGAGAAGAGCGATCAGGCTTTGTGTGCACCAACCTCTAATGTTTGGATATTTTACGCTATAAACTGTACGGAATGATCTTACATATATCTTACAGATCTTCCATTATTTAGACAATAGCAGTGATCATGTAAGGTTTAATCAACACATTGATTGACCCTCTTACACCACGGTCATTTGTCAAAGAAACAGAAATGGGATCATATATTTATATTTTCATGTGTTGTAAAGTGTCATGTCCTTGTGCTGTTTTTCACTTGATTTTTGTCTTTTCTTCGACATTTCTTTTTCTTCTGCATCATCCCAGTCGTCAAAATTCATGTACTCCTCAAACAAGTTGAAAGAAATGTTAAAATCATCAATTTTGCTTTTTATTTCTTCTCAAATGTATGGTTATTGTTACTGCTGACGCTCATGCACTGTTTAATGTTGCCAATGCAATAGTTTGTGCCACAGATGGATATTAGAAAAGTTAGGAGCTGAACTGCGTGTGCATTGCATGGCCGATCAGAAAAGAGTATTCACCCAGATCGTGGTATAAATTATATTGTCAGGAACAGGACAGAATGAATGAATGACACATCTTCACTGGTACTGGTAGGAAAGTAAGAAAAGTAGGAAAAAATATTTGATAGGACGATTTTTTCATTGTGCACAAAAAGTCAAAATTCTCGAAATTTCAAGAATAAAGTCAAAAGTGTATTGAGACTTTCTTCTCAATATTTCGACTTTATACTCGCAATTTTGACCTTTTTCTTGAAATTTCAACTTCATTCACGAAATGTCCACTTTTTTCACAAAATTGTATTTTGAAAATTTCGACTTTTTCTCACACGGCACAATGAAAAAAAACATCTTCCTCCTCTCACATATTTTTCTCCTACTTGGCCCTAACCCTCTTCCATAATTCTTCTTGTCGGGATAGCTGTGGAGGAAAGATTCCAATCCCTCTTGTCACAGCATAGGGTCTGCATGGACGCCAGGTTGAAGCTCAGGTTATGTGACGCTAAAACAAACTGGTTCACAGGTCGTTTTGTTCTCTGTGTTGTTTCAAGGGTCGCCCGGGAGTCATGGGGATGGAAGGGCAACCGGGACTGCGGGGATACACCGTGAGTTCTACTTGTACTGAATTAAGAAAGCTTTCATGCAGAACACACACGTCATACAGGAGTGTCTGAAAAGAACTGGGGCTCAGTTAAGTCTGTTCCGTTGAAAGAGCGATTGTTTTTCTTAATAGACATCACAAGATTCCCCCAAAAATCAGCTGCATTTGGTGATTCCTGGTTCATCGTCATATGCATAGAGGGGGAGAGGGAAAAACACAAATGCTACACATATATGCAGCTAAAACAGGGTAAATTAAACATTGACTTTCCAGTAGTTCCACTGCCAACATGGACAAACATCACCAACATCACCTGGGGTATAAGTTGCATAACTTCATCAGGGCGCGTTAAGTTCACCTCGTCTTTTTCTAGTGTCAGTTTCTATAGGATCCTTTCAAAAGTATTCACAGGTTGCTGAGTGGAATGTGAGCCTGTGCCAAAGCCCGAACCTTAAAGTCAACTTGATTTACTTTAGCACATTTCAGACCAGCAGGATCTCCTGTTAAATGACAGGAAGTGACAGAGATTCTCCGTGTGTGTTTATATGAAACAATTCTCCGTATTATGATGACAGCTTTTGCAGCGGACCTCAGGATTCTGTGGAAGAAGAAAAAAACACAGGCAGGAACCTGTCAGAGAATGTCAGCTCCGTGTGCTTAATCAGCTTTCTTTTATTTTTAGGGTCATCCCGGCAAGCCTGGGCCCATCGGACCACCAGGGCCCAAAGGTGAAAAGGTAACACGATACGGAACAACCCAACAACTGGAACTTTTTATATGTTTTGCAAAGTAAGGGTTACATGTGCCATTTTATCCACTTGGTTGATACTTGTTTGGTTCCAGGGTTATCCAGGCGATGACAATAAGACCCCAGGACCTCCAGGGCCCTTAGGTGAACCAGTAGGTCTTGCTTTCCTTAAACTCTCCTCTCTGATCTCTTCGCTCTGTTTAAAGAACATATTAACACGACAGTTCTCTTGATCTTCATTCACTGATTTACTGTAGATTGAGTAAGTGCAGAACAAATGTGTGATCCACCTTAACAATCGCCATCATGACCACAACTATTCCTGGTTAAACAGAAGTCATTACAGGGAATTTACAGTCTTTCACAAAGACAAAAAGGCACTCGAGACCAAGTCATTCCTAGTTTATTATACAAATACTATCAGGATATAGCAAAACAGCTCTGCAGTATCTTGGCTCATCGTCATCAACTTTACATGAGTCATGATGGATTTCACCATTGTTGTTCAGTGATGCATGATAATCATAACACATTGAAGTTCTTTGTTTTGTTACTGCGTCAGCCTGGATTGTCTGAAGGTTCAAGGAAATGGGCCTTTTCCATTTGGCTCCAGTAGTGATCCTGACTCATCACTTAGACATGCTTATGTAAATCCGTTTAACTTTCTAAACTTAATTGTTGGAGTTAAGAGAACCAAGTTTACACATTTTTTGTTCATCTATGCATTTGTGTTTACACAGGGGCCTCCGGGTGAGCAGGGAGAGCGTGGGGAACCAGGGGACGAAGGATATCAGGCACGGAAAACTTTAGACAGAACAACAGCAGACAGAAAAGTCACATTCTCGTTGGGCTACTTATTGATTGTGTTGTTTGTCATTCTCTTCAAGCTGTCTTATCATGTATTTCCTATAAAAGTGAGACAAAACAGAAATGAGCTGTGATGAGAAGGATTCGTTAGAAACAACTCCGGTCATCAGAAACGGTCTTTCTTACACTCTTGTTTACTGTGGTGCACTGGAGAGCGATCTCGTCTGTGTTAGCAGGAGAACACACAGAGATGTTGAGTAGTTCTATATGTTTCAGGATCACACAACAAAAGTTAATAATATATTCAAATTCTGTTTCAGGGCCACATTGGTGCTACTGGATCTCGGGGGGCCGTCGGCCCGCCAGGCCCACCAGTAAGTCTCAGAATGTTTGCAGTCATGTGAGTAGGGATCGTTGCAGTATCAGTAGTAATATAGAGAGTTCTAGTATGTCCATTGAGGGTGCGATGGAACTGTATTGGATATCCTGTCATGATTTCACCAGTCCAAAGCCATTTCTCAGGCCTCTGCTCAAAAATGGCACAAACACAATAAAAAAAGAGTCTATCTCTGCAACGATTAGGTCTACTTTAATCATTTCTATAAAGCTAAGGTAAGAGACATTTTACAACTACAGCTGGACAAAGCGATTTGTGTCTTTGCTGGTTTTGGGTTATTTTGATGCTTTGATGGATATGTTAAGTATCACAGTGGTGAGTGGGTTGACTCGGTGGAACCACATGGATTTTGATATTTCATAATTCCTTTAGTCGGTGTTTGGGTCATGTCAATATGACTTATATTGTTGTTGCCCAGGTTCTGCTGTTTAATTCGATGTGCAAAATTACTATATTCTTTGATTAGTGAAAATTGTTTCACACAATATGTTCCTCTTGTGTCCCCCAACTGGGGGACACTCAGGTTGATCAGGTTAAACGATGACGATTCCATGTGTATCAACGTTTGTGTGCTTTCTTCAGGGATCACCAGGCCTGCCTGGAGAACTAGGCCCAAAAGGAGAGATCGGTGGTCCGGTGAGTCTGTGCAAACTCCCAATAAATCTACACGTGAAGAGAGTCTGCAGAGTTATGACACTTCCTTCCTGCTGCAAATGAAATGGTTGATTTCAGCACAGAATATCAACCGATCCCCGGCCGAACACAGGCTCGTCCATCTGCTGCCGCCGTGGGCTGAGTTTGGTCGGGTTGGATTTATACTTAATGCTATGGATTAAGAAAAATCCTTGTGTTTGCTGCCAGAATGGGAGACCAACCACAGGCATTTGGCAGAAACATTTGGAATTCAACAACTTGACACCAGAGTAGCATGCTAGCACCGATTCTGAGCTGTACACGTTTGGTGCCTCGTCTCTGAGCGGGATCGTTTCAGCTCAGTTGCAGTGGAGTTACATTAAAGCAAGCGTATCATATAAGAAACCCTGTGGATTAATGCTTCCTTAAGGTGTGGAGAGAAAACACTGCCAGGTTTCAAGGCCCAACCTGAACACATTTTTTTCTGTTGATGTTTCTGAGCAGTACTTTTTTTTGCCCTGCCACCTGCAAATAGCGTGAAAATAAGCAGTTGGCAACGAAGCACGTTGCTCCTCCCAGCTTGTCTGGTTTGCTTTTCCTTGTTGTCAGGTTCTGGTGTCTTTGTTCTTGTGACAGAGCTTCTGATTGCATAACATAATTTCCCCTCTGAAACAACTTTGCATCCCCTTGATCGAGTTCCATGCACCGTTGTCTGTGAAGAATTCGTAGGTTGCAGCTATCACTGGTTCTCCTCCCAATGTGAAACAGTCTTGTATGCAGGATTATATAACATGTTCCAATTCTATGGGAACAATTCTGTTCTGCCATGACTGGAATCTTTGAGTTTCAGCAACACAAAGAGAAGAAATGGTTTAAAGTTCATCCGAATTAACAATTTGATAAGAATTTTTCTCGGTAATCACACAAACACACAAACATAAGACTAATTATGAAAATGCAGCATGTTTCTTCAGTCAAAGCTGAGTTTTCTACCTTATATCTTTTGTTCCACCTTTGTTTTGTGCATGTAAGCTGCAGGACTATTTTTATGGCTCTCGAGCTTTAGTCGTCATTACAGTGCACGTGAAAATGGCGTTTGGACAGCAGGAGACATCTGATGTCAGTATTAGCCTCTTGAAAACAGGGACGACACAAATAAGCACACAGCCTCTTTATGACACCCCTGTGTGTTTGTACTAGTGCCTCCCCAGTCTGTGCTTTCTCAACCAAAATGGTCATTACAGAGACACGGAGCGTGACGTGACACAAATCCAGCGTGAACTACACTGGATGCATCAAAACACCAGTAAAGCTGATTTACTGGTGTGGAAGTTGTTGGTCATTTTGATGAGCTTCTGGGTTTCAACATGGTTCTTGTTTTCAGTTATCTGCTGAAAATGTCTTCTACTTCTGCTTCTAATAGAATATCATTGTTACTATTGTTTCCGCCTCTATTAGTCCCCCAGAGACATTACACCCCCTGATCTTTGACACACAGCAGCAAGGCAGGATAACGACATTCCTGGATTGAGAATTGTAAATATTACATATTGATATTGAGGAACTCCTGTTTGATTGGAGAGTGTAAACCATATGCCCTCCCTCCACCCCTTCTTTGTTTTTTCTTGATCTTCTTCTTCTCCTTTCGGCTTTGTCCCTCTATTCTACATTAATGAAATATTACACAACTCTGAACTGAAGCCTAAAAAACACAATACCTAGCCAGCAGACAAATACACATAAAAACATATTTGGCTTTGACATTGTCCAATTGTGTTTTAACTTCACCTGATGCAATGTGAGATAGGACTTGTATATTTCTTGACAGAGCAAAAACAGTCATGAACTCTCCATCAGGCTTCTATTAGACATGGTCCTCAAACACTTCCGCTCTTCACAGATGGGTGATATCATCGTGTGTGTTTTTGTGAATGCCAGTGTATGTTTTATTCCTCTAATGTGTGTGTGTGTGTGTGTGTGTATGTGTGTGTGTGTGTTTGTTCAGGGCTCTGCGGGAAAGAAAGGAGTGAGGGGGCTGAGCGGGGCTCCAGGAGCTGAGGTGAGAACACATCACGAGGCTCACAGAGTCACAGCACAGCAAGTTCACCAGGTCCTGGGAGTATAAGACACTATTACTATTGTGTGCTGCTAAACGCACATAAAAGCATCAAAATTCCCATGAATACATTTCATTTGAGCCTTCTGAGATTCACAGATGGATGGACTGACTAGCTCATCATCAGGACGAGCCAAAATCATTCACACCATGTGCATTAAATAAAAGTATGTTATTACTTTTGGTTGTGAATTGAAACTGAGTGCTGGCATTGGTGTTGTCAAATATTTCGGAGGTCTAGTCAGCTCCTGCACTCACCGGCCACTTCCTCACAATCTACTGTGA
>CAAKHB010006078.1:0-23182 GCA_901007665.1 Aeoliscus strigatus | reverse complement strand
AGCATAAGACACTATTACTATTGTGTGCTGCTAAACGCACATAAAAGCATCAAAATTCCCATGAATACATTTCATTTGAACCTTCTGAGATTCACAGATGGATGGACTGACTAGCTCATCATCAGGACGAGCCAAAATCATTCAATGTTACTCCATGAAGAACAAACGGGCTATCATTGCACACCATGTGCATTAAATAAAAATATGTTATTACTTTTTGTTGTGAATTGAAACTGAGTGCTGGCATTGGTGTTGTCAAATATTTCGGAGGTCTAGTCAGCTCCTGCACTCACCGGCCACTTCCTCACAATCTACTGTGATGGAATCCAGCAACTCATAAATCTGGATTTTTAAAAACGGAGTAGGTTTCTTTCCTGATGGACTCTGTCAGAGGGAATTCGACTGCATATCTGTCATTTGAGTTTGCAGTAATGTGGAACTGGGCTGGGTTGGTTGTTATTCTGATATTCTGGCCATCCTGTTGGCTGTTAATTGCAGGGTTCCATCATACGATTGTATGTCTGATGTATCTATTGGTGTAATTTCAGGGGTTTAGATTTTGAAGATGACAGGAATGCTAAATTGTTGCTCTTTGAATGTTTGTAAAATAGCCAGGTTATGGATTGTTTTCCAGGGTCCATTTGGTTTACCTGGACCTAAGGGAATGAACGGCTACCCCGGACCAGATGGTCCACCAGGACTGGTCGGCCCACCAGGACTACCTGGACTAAAAGGTCGACAGGTAATCAGTGACATCATCACAGGGTTAACACATTCAGGGTTCATCGTCATCGTTCATTCAGTCACTGCGTAGCCAGTGTTGCTTTATCAGATATGTAGATGTGACAATTTCTAAATTCCACTAATGCAAAACAACATCTATGTGGAGTTAACATGCATCATCAACATCTAGATGTGTCAGCGCGGGTTCTCTCCAGGTACTCGCCCGAAGGTGTGGATGTGCGCGTGAATGGTTGTCTGTATTTTGTGTGGCTCTTGTCCAGGGTGTACCCTGGCATTCCGGTACAATCGCAACCCGTAACCGGAGCAAACGGGAGATGATGACTGAATGAAAACAACATGGGAAGTGACTGATTTGAAGTTTTTTGCCATCAGTTTGCCATCTCACCACTAGGTGCCACCGTATCATACACAGTGGTCCCTCAAATTGGAAATCTTTTATTGTCATCATACACAAGTGCAATGGACAAACACAATAATACACATATACAGATTAAAGAACAAGATTTGTCCCTTTTTATCATTTTGCTTCTGAAGCTGTTACAAAAACCAAAATACAAAAACATCTGCTCCAGTGAACATGTGTTGTGCATGTACGTCGCTGCATGGACATGTCGTTTTGGGCTGCACTCTCTCTCTCAGCACCCACTAAGTCTTTCAGTGTTGCCTCCTTTATCAGTGACCCTGCTTGAATGTGTGTGTTTCTCAGGCCCCACATTCCTATGAGGGTTAGAACACCGGGTCAGTCTTAATTAAATCACAGAGTGATCTTATTAAGCTGTTCGACAGTGGCTTCTTCTTATGCAAGTAATTCCCAGTGTCTGCAGGTTGGGGGCTCACTAAGTAAACGTTCGGCGGCGTAATCCCACACAGGTTCATCCCGACTTATCTGCTCTCATCATGTTGATCAAGGAACAGAAGTCATATGTGAGGCGACGACCCACTCAATCTGTTATTGTAATATCACCCGCTCCCTTCTGCCTCACCACACTGCTGATGGAGCAGGAAACCGCTGTGGTCTGCGGTGTGGGAAAGCAGCGCCGTGACAGGCAGTCACTGTCAGGGTACACTTTAAGAGCACGCTGTCAGGAGAGGTCGCAGACTTCAGAGCCGTTGTTCACAGCTGAAACTCTGCACATATTTAGAAAATGTGTTTTGGTATGTGGAGGTAATCACTTAAAGAACTAAACTGATCTATTGACTAGGAACTGCAAAAGTTCTCTTTGTTCCTTAATGCCATATTATCCTCTTTATAACTACCATGTGTGCTGTAAACCACCAGGAGTGGACGTCTTAAGGAGACCACGTGAAATTAACCTTAAACGTTCCGAGGTTTTAGTCGAATGCTCTTGAGCAGGAAGCTGCTTTGTTTATATCCTGTGCTGTCCCATCCTGTTTGTATGTAGGTGTAATGTAGCGGAGCACAACTGACTTCAACCCAAATGTGTGTGTAAATTATGTGCATTATCTGAGTGATTCTGATGTTGAAAAAGGCATGGTTTTGTTTATGTCTGTTGTTGTTGTTGACAATTAAAATGAAAACTTGAGTACAAAAAATAAAGACAGTGGACACGGATGTAAACAATACCCAGGATGTCTCGCTGACAAACTTACATAGAAACTTACATACTGCACACTGGTGCTCACGTGACAGTATCAGATATTGTTTTGAACCCTGGGATGTTTTCAGGGCCACAGAGGCTTGGTGGGACCAGAGGGGCCTGTTGGACGACCAGGTCCCCGGGGGGACGTTGGACACCCAGGACCCTCTGGAGAAATCGGACCACCTGGCCAGAAGGTGAAAACAACAGCAATAAGGATTTGCAGTGTGTATTTACAGAACAAACATTTTATTAAATACTTTCTCTACTGGTTTAGGGAGACGTGGGGCTGCCGGGCGACAGGGGGTCGTCTGGCTTTAAAGGCATGAGCGGGGCTGCAGGTGACCAAGGCAAGAAGGGAGACCCAGGACCCAAAGGACAACCAGTGAGTACATGCCGGCAGCTGTGATGTGAGGCAGCATCCAGTGTTAATACACTGCAGCTTTCTCTCAAATTTGCAAATGCAAAGAGGATTGAACCACTTGTCAGGGTGATTTTCATGGAGTTTTTTAAATTTAGATCTGTTAGTAACATTAACATATACAATATTAAACACACAGGATACGCCACGTGCTCAACTCTGTATGTTTCCATGCCTTTGAACATTAAAAAACTCATTCTTGAATCTCAGTTGCTTTTTTTGAACCGGTTGCTTTGGTGTCAGGACCTCACCTCAGTCAAGATCCTGTTTGTAACTCAGGAATCCTGGTGCCATTTGATTGAAGCTGGAAATGAATCCGATGGCTTGACTGTAAACAAGAGAGAAAGAGGCACATTGTGCTGTCAGCTTCAGAGTTTTGTGGGTTTCCTCTGCGACCCATAACTGTCAGGATACAGCATACAGCAGTGTTTTTGTTTGGAGGTCGTACTACTTCAATCATCCCAACTGATTGATGCACTCGTCTCTTGTTTGGACATTGTATATTAATGATAATGTGCTTCCCAGGTTGTGTGTGTGTTCCTGCTGCTCTCTCACCTTTCAGCTCACACATACCATTCTGTATCTAGGTTGAAGTCATTACTGTGTAGGTTACTAGATTGCTTGTTTAAAATTGATACCATCCCTTGGAATGTTTTTCTTGTAAATAGAGGGTTTTATAGGCCCATACGCGTTCTTTTATACCTGTCTAAATATAGTTTCAGGGGCTCCAATAGCAAATCTGTGGTGGGATTAAAAATGTGTTTGTCTGACACTTTCCCACCCTGAATAGTGTAAAAAATGATCTGGGCAAAACCAGGAATGGAACATTTTGCCTGGTAAAGCCCAAGTTATGTAAGATCCTCACACTCCAGAGACCTGAAAAAAGGTGCTCCACTTTGCTTATGTAACTCCTCAAAGACGGAGAATAAAAGGAACAACACTGAATCCCGTCCTCTCCCCTCCCTCCCGTGGTTATCTCTATTGATGTTCATGAAACAGAGAGCAGACTCCAGCCCTCGGGTCAGATCGTCTTACACAATTTAGTGGCCACAGTTTCAGGCTGGAAAGCGGAGCTGTCTCGGGGATGTGGATGGCTGGCTGTGTAAAGAAAGTGTCTGCCACCCTGTTTGACAGACAGACCTCAGACACAGATACCTAACCCCCCCCCATCAGTGTGTGTGTGTGTGTGTGTGTGTGTGTGTGTGTGTGTGTGTGTGTGGGTTGAGGCCAATGCACATCCAGACAAATCGTTGCATGTGTTCCCCAGTTCTGTTGAAAAAAGTCTGACTTTGTGCTGTGTCTGGGGCTGCGTTGTGGTACAAGATTGAATCACAGAAAAGAGTCCCAATTATACAGACACGCACACTGATTGCATACGTGTGAAAGGGGAGGCGGGGGTCATTGGAATGATTGTCTTTTTTTTCTTTTTGCCTTCAGGGGGAAGCTGGTGATCAGGGTTTGGTTGGTTTGTACGGCTTTCCTGGGCCGAAGGTAAGACAGAAACGGAGAAGATGATGATAGAAATTGAAGTAAATGATATGACAGGAGCTCTTTATCTTTGAATAGGGGCCAAACGGTGATGTTGGATTGAAAGGTGTCCTTGGCCCCAAAGGTCCCACGGGTACTTTGGTAAGTTTAAGAGGTGTGATGCGTTTTTTTTGTTAAATGTTCCCAACCTCCTAAGTGGAACAATGTGACAAGAATATAAAAGATGCAGAAACATCTCACTGGTCTACTTCTCCCCAGCTATAAACAAGAGCTCATAACACAAATGCACTTTGGAAGACAGACTCCTTTTTTGTAAGAACTGAAAAGTTAATTGAACCCTTGTGTTTGTTTCAGGGATTGACGGGACCTGTGGGGCCTGAGGGAAAGATCGGCCCGCTGGGAAAACCTGTAGGTTCCTGTGTTTGTGTTATGTAATAATGTAATGAGAGGGCATTTATCACAAGAAAAAAAAGTTTATTTTCAATAAAACATGTTTATCATGTGATAATAGGTGACATTTGAAGCTGTGTAAGCACTTTTTTCCTTTATTCCACAGGGGCTGAGGGGGCCGAAAGGAAGCAGTGGAGAAATGGTACAAACTGACTCAAACCAGTCATTAAAAACCAGAAAGACTACGTGATATTGATTTTTAGTGTATATGATTATATGTTGAATTATGTCATGATTACCCTCCACTGAAGTGTCCGACGTCGTGTCAGCGAATTCCTCCCGGCCAAATCATTGCTCACTCAGTTCTGGTGGCGCCACCTCAAAGCAGATTGCGGGTGTAAGAAAAACCTCCTGTAGGATGACGAACGCTGTGTTTAGAGATGCTTGAACGCTCGCTGGGGTTCAGCGGCAGTTTGTTGGAAGGGCCCTTAAGTGACATTAGATCAGTACCCCAGTGTCTCCTGTTCCCTCTGTGTGGGGCCGTACAGTCCTCGCAGATCCTCTTATATAAACACCCTGGAGGAAATGCCTTGTCAAAATGTTAGCATGACATGCCGCAGTTCCGTCTGCACGTTATCCCAGCTCCTCGCCTGTAACGTAAACTCTAATGAGATTGCCAGTGCAGCTGAAGTCTGAAGTCCCTCTGTTCCGTACATTACAGCTCAGACAGGCTGTGTGCACACTGACAGTCCTTCATTCTGGTGTTTTTCTCAGAGACAGATGATGCTAAATGTGTGTTTACAAAAGCACATTTCAACCTTCTGAAAGGTTGAAATATCTCAACCTTCAAATGTAGTACACCAGATGACCAGAGGGGGCAGCAGTGACCAGTGTGGTCATGCGGGATGCACAAATAACGCTTCTGTTCACAATGTCAGACAATCTCACAGATGCTTGCAGCCCTATCAGTCTGTCAGGAGTCAAAAAATTAGCATGAACATGCAAGATTTCAAGAGTTGGTATCAAAATAAAAGGCCGTTATTACCGATGGCCATGTAGTAATAAAGTTTCATCTGAGATGTTTTATGTCTGCAGAGCCATTCAAACACTGATTTTCTGTGTGTCTTCACTCCAGGGGCCCCAAGGACCACAGGGAAGTCCAGGGCCCAGAGTAAGTGTTTCCCTCAGAGTAACAGTTTGACTGGTTTTACACACTCGGCCACGTCAACACAAATTAGCTCAAATTAGCAGCATTGTACAGGAAGGACGACGTCAGCTTACATTGCAACCCACATATATATGCCAATACAGAATAATTCACACCCTCAAATTAGAACATAACATAAATAGGGAGTATTAAGTCACAGCTATACCATCTCCTCCACTCTATTATTATTATTATTTATTATTATTATTTATTATTAATTCCATCTGTTCAGATGATCCTATATGTCAGATCCATTTTTTTATAGTTAGGTGGGGCTGTACTATTGCTAAACCTGATGATATTTCGGGCTGCTGTGACCATCCCGACCTTGTCATGTTTTGATGCTCCCATTGTTTCTGTTTGGTCACCCCGTCAGCCTAATCTTTGGCGAGACACTGACAACACGTTGGAGTATGGGTTTAAATCTTCCTGAGATAACCACACACGTTTTTATGTGTGATTGAATGTGTGCTATGCTGATACTGATGCTGCCGTGTGTGGTTCAATGAGACGAGAGAACAATACGACTCTACTCAAATTTACATGATCTGCAGTCTAGACAAGGAAATTCCATGGCTGCACATGTCCTGCTTCTGAGCGTCCGACTAGAGAATGAACGCACTGCAGCCACAGTGGGATCGTTTATCACCGTGTCACTCACTCTGTCTTTCTTTCCTGCCGCAGGGACCCCCTGGTGCCCCAGGTCCTTCAGTAAGTGCTTCATGTCACTCAAAGGAGAAAACAAGCAATTGAAAGCCAGAAAAGTCACAGAAATATTTGTACTACAGACAGTCATCACAGATAAATTGGTTTACATAATCACTTAATTGTAAATAGGCCAACAAATATTCCGTTTCAGTCGTGGATTAGACATGTGTTTTCAGTTGCAGCTGCAAAGTTTTTCCTCCTCACATCTCTTATCTGCTGTAAGTTCTGGATGCTTTTCTGAGTGACCTTTTCAAACAGCCCTGAAGTAATCAGAGGGACACACGTATCAGATGTCCTCTGCGTTAACACGCATTATGTGATAACTGAAGTGTTTATGCTGGGTGGAATGTGTTATTCTTTCCTCTGCTCAAGTCCGGAATGTGACAGTTTATTGATGCAGGACTTATTTCACTGCGACCGCTCATGGCAAAATCCATCTCTATATGAACTGGAGGCATATAAAAGCTCCTGTGAGTTCTATAACCAGTTTAATGACGTGTCGTGCTGTTGCTTCTCAATCCACAGCGGCAAATATTTGCTGACGCAGCAGTTTACACTCTGTCGGAGCCTCACGCTGCCCTCAGGACGGAGGTGATGCACTCAGTGTGATTTGATGGCAGATTTGTGAAGACATGAATTTGCTGTCATTAAGTATTTGAAGTTGATCACGTGTTTGTAACGTCACATCTCGCTCGTCAACCAGAGTTTCCAGAATGCTGAGATGAGCCTGCCGGACCAGAATTCTGAAATCCTCAAGACACTGCATTACCTGAGCAGCGTGATTGAGAGCATCAAAAAGCCTCTGGGCACAAGAGAGAACCCGTCCCGTGTCTGTAAAGACCTGCTGGACTGTCATCACAAGCTCAAGGATGGTGAGAGCCGAACTGAACGCAATGGCGGAAATGTGTGTGGCTCACTCTAATAAATTCATTGATCAACATGCCTTTGTCACTAATAGTCAAATAGTTATTTAAAAAATCATCATTAGCAAGCTTGTTACACAAATCATTCCCTCTGAGCTCTATTTTTGTCCCCTTCATTTTCTGTTTTATTTCAATAGTAAAACAAAAAAAACCAACCACTGCGACACAGACACAGTCCACTGTTGCTATTGTGGAGTTCTAGACACAGATGCTGAAAATGTCGCAATGTGTTGGTCGTTTTCTAGAACACTACCAACATTTAATCATCTGGTCCTGGTCCACTATCAGCATATCAACATTTCATTAAATTCTGTTAGTAAGTTTTTGAGTTATTTTGCTAAAAGACTAACAAAGATATTAAATGCCGGCAAAAACATAACTTCCATGGCGGAGGTAAAAATAGACACTCTCCATTTTCTGTTCAGGTTGGTACTGGATTGATCCAAACCTGGGATGTACTTCAGATGCCTTCAGGGTCTTCTGCAACTTCACTGCAGGGGGTCAGACCTGTTTACACCCACTGGCCTCTCATAAGGTATTCATGAATAAATGGTTGAATCTTCCCTGCAGTTATTACATAAGCATAGAGATGATACGTTTAGACTGTCTCTGTTCTTGAGACATCGTAGGAGGTCCTCATAGACCTGATGTGGTCATGATGACAGACTGATGACATGTCTGTGATTTATCCCTGCAGATGGTGTTTGGTGTAGGTAAAGTCCAAATGAAGTTTCTCCACTTACTGAGTACTGAGGCCAGCCACAGCATCACGCTCCATTGCCTGACTGATCCTCCCAGCGGCACCGCAGACGGTCTCAGCTCCGCTGGCCCCACACCAGAACACAACACTAGATTTCGGTTCCGTGGCTGGAACAGACAGATGTTTGAGAAGGACACACTACTTGAACCACATGTGCTAGAAGATGAGTGCAAGGTATCAAGTAGCACGCCTTTAATGGAGTTTTTCTATACATCACTTGGTCTGGCTCAGGAAAATAGATTTCTGTATTTGAACAGATGCAGTTAATCATAAGCACTCAGATGTGCCTGACATGTTGTTTATTTTGTATGTTCACATGCAATGTAGTCTGTGTTAAATAGATTGTATCACTGAGACGACATTTCCAGACTGATACAGTTACGAAACACACTAGAACACGCAATTTTTCCAGGATTTATGGATGTTTTACATTTTTATGTCTCAAATGTGTTGAAATTGTCCTGTGAGGCGTCACTCACACAGCTGTAGAATCTCAGAAATGTAATTTTTGTTGTGGCTGCGACTGCGCCAGACCCCTTCCTCATACGGTTTCCTCCAGTTTCCAATAGGAAACTTACTCTTTGACTTTGTTTTGTAGCTTAAAACCTACAATTTGAATGGTTAGAACACTGTCTCACTGTCTTTTTAGCAGCTATTTTCTGGTCACAACGAGGATGAATTGAATGTGACTATAACGTCTAAAAGATGCTTTTTGTTTATAAGTTATTAATGAAGGTTGATGAAGACACCTGTAGCAATAATTTGCATCAACTGTCATTGCCTAACTAACTTCCGGAGAACAATGTATAAAATTATGGACATTTTTAAATTGAGATCATTTTTGTTGAATCACATTTTTTTCCTCTCTTTCTCCTTCTTCACCTTCTTCACTTTCAGAACCATGATGGCAGCTGGCACCAGACGCGTTTCTTCTTCCATACTCAGGACAGTCGTCAGCTTCCAATTGTTGACATGCAGGAATTTCCCACATCGCATCCCGGTAGTCAGCGACATCTAGAAATCGGCCCGGTCTGCTTCCTTTGACACCACCACACCTGTCACGCTGCCAAGCTGCCTGCCAAAGAGACGCTCCCACACCAAGCTGCTGTCAGGGAGACTGTGTCATGGAGAGTGTTAAATGGGACCCTGTGTGTTACACAAAGGGCCGTCTGTCCAACTGGAGACAATCCTTCATGGAAGAACTCCCAGCAGAACATCCAGCCAGGAGAGGAGAATAGTGTACCCCAATATTTATCTAATAAATGTGTCAAATATGTTTTGTTTATGCCAACTGTCAGTCAAACAGCATTCAGGTTGACTGTTCATGGACCCATGTTGCTCCCTGATCACAGGGTCGGGCCTCAGTAACACAGCAGCTGATGAAACTTCACAACACACACGTCCCTTCCACCCGCATCCTGAGCAGGGGCCGAACCCGAAGGAGCGTGCCAGGCCCCTCAGCAGGACCACTGTCTGATGAAAGGTTTATATGAGTGCAATAGCATGTGGACACGTGTGACTGACGTCCAATCAAAGGCTTTACTGACCGTGTTTTAATCTGAATATTTTTGTCTTTGGTCCCGCTCAGCTGGACCGGTTCATCTTGACAGATGGTGCTCTACCTCTACCTGCTCATTTACTTTCTAGAATAGCTGCAGTCTAAGTTTTTGGCCTTTGTATTGTATGTACCGGTTACATCAAGAGTTTTTATGTTCTCTAAGTACTTATGTTGATTTGGTCATTTCTAATTTATGAACCATTTTTTTAAACACTACGTATTTTTGTAGCGTTTCCTTATATGTGGTAGGTTCTTCAGGGGAAACCTATCATTGGTGCTGCAACAAAGAATGAGTCATCAGTACGTTTTTACATTTCCTGTGTATATATTGACAGCATAATGTAATGTTATTTATATCCGTTGCATTTTTCACATTACTGTACAACAGTAAGTTATACTCTCAGAGAACTATTTGGTCAAACTCAACTCAGCCTAAAGTATTTATGTTTTAAAAAGGTGTGTTTTTGTGTTCACGCCCCGTAACTGAGTGTTTATCATTCAGTCTCTTGGACTGGCAGCTACAGACGGCCAGTCACACACCTGTCAGTACATACTCATCATATTCTTAAGTTATATTACTTTGAACAAAGTATAATTATATGAATTCAGTGGATGAGGAAATAGCATTGGTTGCAACTACAAATGTGTAAATAATAAATACTTTGACAAACAAATAAATGGAATATTTTATCCACCCTTGGTTGTTTTTTTAACATTAAACTATGTTGGTAGCAAGATAAATATATACTTTTTCTTTTTCAAATGTATTATTAGTTTTAAAGCGGGTAAATCATGCCCTAAAGTTTAAAAGCCCTGAATGACACCACCACATAGACCTGATGGAGAGTTGAAAGAAAAGAAAAAAGAAATGTAAGTAAAGCACATGTCACATCATATATCATATATATCATAATAATAATTCATTATTGTTAATCTCTTGTAGAAATTCACTATATACTGTAAATTCACAATATAGTGCAAGATTGTTGTGAGAGTATATAATAATAATAACTAATGAAGCAGTTACATTTATAAAGAATTAACCTGTGGACCTGTTTGGTCTGTGCACACACAAACAGCCACACTGCCCATGTCCCAATTATCTCATTTAATATAAAAAAGAAAAACTAACTTAAACTAATATTGTCTTCAAATAAAGATTTAAAATGATACGGATGTTTGAGAACAGCTGACATACTTTGCTTTCCATCATCCTCATCCTTATCGACAGTCAGCCTTGTGCAGCCCTCCAGCGACACCAGGGGGCGCCGACGAGTCTACACAAACCGGAACTCGTGTCACTGAACCCGCCGCGTGTTGCCCAGGACACCGGCGGAAGAGGGTTTGTTTTGGTGCTCCACGTTGTGTCCAGCGTGTGGCTGCTGTTTTCCTGTAATGTGCTCTGTAATTTCGCCAACCACTTACACAATGTCATCTGTGGAGACCGAGGTGGACAACAGTCACCAGGAAGAAGAGCAGAAGGCGACAAAAACAAAGATGTCTCTGTCCAAGTAAGTGTTAACAAACATGATTGTTTCTGTTTACTTCCCTCGTTGTGTGGGTACTTTCAGTCCGCAGTCCGTGTTTTATAGTAATGAGCTGTCAAGACTGTATCATTTAGCAAAGCGGAGACGGTAGTTGTCACAGTGAGGAAAGTTAGCTGCATTAGCTTAGCTAACGTTAGCATGCTCCAAGTCAGAGCTAAGGTTAGCTGCATCAGCTAAGGACAAGATGAAACCTTTATTTAACATTTAAAAAAGTACAGACAATCAGACTGCAGAAGCAGACACTGAGTGATAATGAGGCACAAAAGAAGAATATAAGGTGCATCTAACTCTCTTTAAAGAAGGTCATCACATCACTTTCCCATTTCCCCCTTTCTTTATATTCCATTTCTTGCCTGAGCTCTGTCATCCTAAATTATGTGACTGTCCAGTATGCTGAATGAACGCTGCAGTAATATGATGTAACGTTGTGCAGTGTTCCGTTTTTGTTCCATATTGACAGTGTGTCTTCCCAACAGCTGTGGTGTGTGCAGATCACATGAGGCCAAGTACAGATGTCCTGCCTGTCTCATCCATTCCTGCAGGTGAGAGCATGAAATGAAAAGAATTAACATTGTTTACTGGTGTTCAAAATTAACCATACATTTCTATTCTCCCTGGATCCAGAGTCACAATGTGGGGAATTATAAGAGGAAAGGAAACTAGTCTGATGTGTGTTCTCATTTATAAAGTTCTCTTCTTTAGTTACAGGAAAACACATGGAAATTTTAAATGATTAGATAAAGTCTATTTTGACCCATTTTTTACCTAAGTTGTGTAACTAAGCCCAGGGTATACGCTCACAAATAGCAAATTCTCAAAACTTTAAATCCAAATTGATCAAGTACAACTAAGGTCCACACCCGGCTGTATCATGTGTTCAGGATGAGTGTAGTACAAGTTTATATGCACCTGGAAAGCAATCTCACAGCCTCTGGAAATAGTTTGGGCCACGTTCTTATGCAAACACAAGTGGGAATCAAATCACTGACATCCTAAGTCACCTTGGCCCTGTGGTAGCTGGGAATATGAGCACATTTTGCACACCATAAAACAAAGGTCTATACCTGTTCAAGTTGTTAACCTTTCAGTGGCATTACTGGGGAAAAAACAACATACAGATTTTCTCTTGGTCTCCTGGTTTGAATGTACATAGTAGGATTATATAATTCAATATGGTATCAAATCTGTATTCCATGTGTGTCGTTAAGAGCCGAGAGTCACGATTATATGCAGAACAGTCTTCTCTCTTCTGATAAACAGCCATCCTCAAACAATTTCATAACATGTTATAAAAAATTGGCTTTTTCTGCACACAGTAACATGATATTTACGATCGACACATGGTCATGTATTTGTTATTACTGTCTATTTCTCTGGATTCATGGCCTGCAACAACATGCTCCTGGTACTGGCAATGTTCCATGTCCTTTCCCCCGAATTCGGAGAATGCTGAAGTATTTACAACTTGTCCTTCAAACAGCATATTGGACGTTACAACTGAACTTGTCGTTGAGATTTATCGGCGGGCATGAGGGAATATCTGTCCTCTTATGGTTGCCTGTTGTTTTTAGCGTCACTCAACATTCTTTGTCGTTTGTCTATGAATTTATTATCATCATTGGCCCCTGGAGATTGTGCACGTAATCATGAACCAGGAAGAATCAGTTTGTTTTCTTTGGAGCCTTCTGCTCACGCACAGATATTGAAAATCTTCCTGGAATGATGATAAGCACTTTAGATAATGAGACAAACCTTGTCATGTTTCTCCACCTGCAGTGCAAGTTTTTCTTTTAATCAGTCCCAGGTTTTTATTCACTAGTGTATCTCTGTGTCCCTAGTCTGCTGTGTGTGAAGAAACACAAGGAAGATGTAAGCTGCAGTGGAGTTCGAAACAAAACAGCCTTTGTGACCCTCTCAGAATTTGATGAAATGGCACTTCTCAGTGGTGAGCATCTCCTTCCCTTCTTCCCATACATGGAAGGACATTTATTGAAATTTGGATTATTGTTCCGTTTCTGTAAAGGCATCTCAGAATCTGATTCCCATGTTGTTGTTTGCTCTGTGCCTGTAGACTACAGGTTTTTGGAGGATACGGGAAGATTTGCCGATGGCGCCAGCAGAGACACTCTCATCCGGGTCCCTCTTACAAACTTAAAAGTAAGTCCAACATGCATTCATTATTTCTGTAGGTCTTCAAATGGACTCTCCTAGACCCACTTTGAATTAACACAGGTATAACTGAAAGTAACACTGTCCTACAATATTTGACTCTGAATGATGGTGGCCAGTATTGTTGGCTCCAAACTACACTCTCTCTCTACTAAAACCTAGTTTTAACGTGTAAATTTGAGGACGTCAAGTTTGGCAACACCTGACGGTCGGCCACGCTGGAATATCTCACAAACTGTTGAATTCAGTGCTATGAAATTTACAGTCCTCAAAGTCGTACCAACTGGCGATTCGTTGACCTTCGCTCTAGTTTGGAGCCACATTTGGCCTGTGTTCCATTTTTCTAAAGGCCCACCATGTTGATGGTTAACCACTGGACCCAGCAAGAGGGGCTCATGTGTCCCTCATAACCTTACCAGCCAGTTCAGCCAAGACCGTTAACTGTTGAAAAGCGATCTGAGCACTAAATTTTTGGTAAATTGAAAACTTTACAAGGTACAAATTTATAGCTACTTGGCACTGACGGGACATTTGATATTAACAAACGTGACCTCACTGTTTCAAACTTTTGACTTTGTCAGAGCAGCAACTTCCTATCAGTGTTTCTCTTTCACAAATAACTTTCACATTAAAAGAAATAATCATCGTCTGACCCTCAAAGTGACCTGGATTTGACAATATGTGTGATGTAAACACAGTTACCTATTGAAATCATCAAATACAACATAATGTCATGCTACTTGTGCTTTTATTGCTTCATGAGTAATTTGTGGCAGTAGTTATGCAATTCTTACAGTGGCTCCAAAGCAGACATTAATTTAAATGTAGGATCCTGTGTCCCGGCCAGCTAACCTGTACTGTTACGACAACACAACACAACACAACACAAGTGATATTTAATAGCTTGGGGTCACACATGCTCTTTTTATGGGACTTTTATAGGCACTGACTGCTTCAGTGGTCAAATCAATCACAATAATGAAGCTCATTCTCAGGAAAAGATAAATGCTTGGCACTAAATGAACTCTGGGATTTGGGTTTCCTCCAGAACATGCAAGTTGTGCAGTAATCGCCTATTAGCCTTGTATCATCCCAACTTAATAAATCTCTTTTACAGTTTCCCACTAAATGCCATTCCAAAGCCATGAAGAAGCTGCACAAACGCCAGAAATGAAAAAAACTTGTCCTTTAAATTGTGATGAAGGTACTGAGTTGCTCAGGTCATTTTAGTTTAACGCAGTCAGATTTATTGGTGCAGAGCAGATGTTGGAGATACCCCCTCATTGACATTTCCATTAAAATGCAACGTCCAGTCGGTTGAAGGCGAAGAGGGGAAGCCTTCTGTGTCACCCACCAGTTGTTTTTTTCTGGAACCAGCTGCTGTGAAGTCTTTAAATGTCGCATTGTTCTGTTTGCTCGTAGGAATACTGATGTGATTATTGGCCTCTGTATAAATGACAGTGTTTCTCTGTGATAATACTGTTCACAGAAGATAGTATATCTGTGCCCAGGTCTGTATGACACACTCATTTAGCTTATGAAAGAAAAAAATCTGCAGTCTTCTCTATTTTGTACTGACAGGAAATATATAACATATGGGCCATTGGACCTCCATCAAACTCTGACTTCAGAAG
Source organism: Aeoliscus strigatus (assembly GCA_901007665.1). Taxonomy (NCBI): domain Eukaryota; kingdom Metazoa; phylum Chordata; class Actinopteri; order Syngnathiformes; family Centriscidae; genus Aeoliscus; species Aeoliscus strigatus. The sequence continues at coordinate 8,035 of CAAKHB010006078.1, read as the reverse complement.
GACTCTGCAAAGTGAAGTTTCCCAAGGAAAAGAAGGAAAATGTTTTTCCAAAGATTTAATGCAGCTTTTTTTCTGTACAATTACAGAACCTGCAGATCATTAAATCTTGTTGCTGTAAACCACTTCTTTTTTTCTCTGCTAACATTTTAGGCACTTTTGTCTAGACTCAAAAATACTGTGTTTACAGTAGCTAGGTGGTTCATGATAGACTCAGTTTTACTTGGGTTGTGTTTGTGTATGTCCGTCCTGTAACTGACTGATTGCGAGTATGCTCCACCTTTCATCCAGTGTCAGCTGGGATATGGCTTCACGTGCTCATGTGCATGCCAACCTCCACTTCATATTCCCTCTTCTGTTGTTTAGAGAAGGAAGCTGACAGCGATTGCCAGTAAGATGAACATCACGCTGAGGTTCCTCCCGATCACCTTTACCAAGAGCAGAGAAAACACCACCTTCCTCAACAAGTAAGAGTGACGTCTTACTCTGCCTACCCAGGCACAACAAGTCTGTCTCACCGGGTTGAAAGTATATCAGTAAATAGAATGTGAGGCAGCATAGAATCATTGTATTAGTATCAGCTATAGCAGACCCAAATATATATCACATAAACTACCGTTCAAAACTTTGGGCTCATACAGACAATTTCAGTTTTATAACTTCTCTAGTCAACAGTTTTCATCTGTGCCAACATAATTGCGCAAAGGTTTTGTAGTCATCATTCGCCTTTTAACATGATTAGCTAACAAAATGTAGCATTAGAACACAGGTGTGATGGTTGGTTGATGGAAATGGCCTCTGTAGATGTAGGTAGATATTCCATTAAAATCAGCCGTTCCCAGCTAAAATAGTCATTTACCACATGTCTAGATGAGTCTGATTAATTTCATGTTATCTTCATTGACAAAAAAAAGGAGGACATTTCTGACCCCAAACTTTTGAACAGTTTGAACAGTAGTGTATATGTGTGTACATAGGAAATGAATGGCATTCCAGAGGTCCTGTTTTCACAGCCCTCTAGCTTGGCCATACTTTCACCTAGAAACATGATTGAAACACTACAATAGTTTCAAGTCTCTTTGTGACCTGTGTGAACTCAGATGACAACCTGTGGTCCATGGACCACGGGGTCACTCCACAAAATATGAGGGACCACTATCTACTACTGCTAGTACAGATAACTCTAACCCCCATAAACTATATAGCTACACGCTTGGGAGAATCATCACCGTGCCAACAGTGGGTCCAGCAGCAGACCCACATTTATATAGCTCAAAGAGGGATTTTCTAGTTTATTATTGAACTGCAAAAAGCCTAAGTTGTTTGATGGGTCATCCTCATTTATACGTGTAATAATTTTTTGATTCTGATGTGTGACACAGTGTTGATGACATGAATGATCCAGGTGACACACAGGTGACATAGAATCCATACAGCTTGTATTGATACCAAACACTAGCCACTGCAAGTATTTGCATTTGAGCAAAACGCTGTAAGAGTCTGTTTATTGCTGCTCAGTCTGCAACTAAATGAACTTCTCATCAGTGATGTTTAGCTTTGCCACAGGATGGCACTCTTGCTAAGCCCCAGCAGCAGTTGCATCGAGTATTTGCTCTTATAATAAAACACGGGCATCTCCCTGTGTCTATTTAATGTCTTGATTGTACAACTTAATTTCATACTATTTATGGTTTTTTTTTTTCACTAACATCAGATAAATGCATGGATTGGTAATAGATTACCAACCATTTCCATTTTGGAAATAGCTTTTATATTCAAACTGTTAACTAACACTGCAGCACTGGTAAATAAAGCTGTTTTATATTGCACTTAGGAAATTTAAATCATGAACTGTATCTTCCAGCTGCATTCCATCAACAGACATCATGCTCCAGTTCTACTGTTGTATCATCAACAGGTTAATGCTATTCAGACACCGATATCACAGGACTGGTTGTCACCAAATGCACATGTCAGTAATCTGCAAGGGTATTTTCTCAATAGGCTGACATGTCTCAACATTCCCATGGTGAGAAGATCAGCACCCTGCTGTTCCTTTGCTCTGCTCACAAGCTCACGTGTGAGTTGTTGGAGCGAGTTTCATCATACAGTATTATTTCCACAGTGCCACGCCTCAGTTCCTCAGTGAAGAGGACAGGAGCAGTGATGTTGACTGAGGTCAGCGAAACAGTCAGGAAATGAGAAACATCATTTCATTATTGCAGCATTGCCTTGTGGGACACCAGATCATAGTAAATCAAGAAACTGTAGGAAATATCGACAAAGTACCTTTTATGAATCATGTGGTGTGGGGCTGAATTATTTACATCATTTTGACAGATATTACAATTTGATTCATGATGGTAGTGGGAATGGGATTTCTTTGTCTGTAAATGATGATGTGATTTTTGCTCGGGTCTGGACCAAACAAGGATGTTCCCCAACATCTGGAGAATATGGGCTATTGGCAGTGGCATTTCTCGAACGCCACAGTGCTTCATTTATAACAATGCGTTGTGACATGTTGTACTGTAAGACTGTTTTTTTCAATGCATTTGGCCACATTGCAATTTCAATATTATTTCTATTACTGGTGCCCTGACGGACTGTTGAGGTAACACCGAACACAGTTACCATAACAAAACTAACTAATTAGACCTTTGGGGTAGGTGGTGCTATTTAACCTCATGTTTTATCTTTAATGGTAGAAATATTATTTTCAATCAGTCAGATGTGTTGTATGTCCGAAGCTACAACACATCCTTTGGAGTCACGGATAAATATTGTGCATGAACGTTTTTCCAGTTTGCTTGATTCTGCGGTGTTCTTACAGGTCTGGCACCTGTCCTCCCTTTTGGACAACATTCTGCCACTCATTTTCCCTTTTCTTTAGAGGCAGGGCCCTGTCATCCTAATCCCCCAGTGGAAGAATAGAGGAGAAAATGTTTTTTAGAGTTTTACAGCTGTGAAATGCCCAGGGATTAGCCTTCATTCAGTGCCAATCAGGATCGCCACTAAAAGAATCCTTTGTCAGTCCCTTCAGCTGGTTTTATGTTGTTACTTTTCCTCTCACCACCCTCTTTTCCATCCTTAACGTCTACCGCTCTGTCATGTCTGTTTTTGATGTCTGCAAGCAGCGAAGTAAATGTGCATGTCACATCTCAGATTGAAGCAATATAATGTCGGCTTGTGGAAGCAGACTCTGCCCACCCTCCATCCCAAAACATTTCCAAGTCAGTACATTTCCAACACTTGTCAAATGGCGACTATTACAAGTGTTTTTGTAGACTGAGACCAGCATGTCTGTGAAGTTTTAACTATTTCACGAAGGCTCGCCACCTGACAACCAACCGCATGTTGCTAAGGCCTCTTCAGAGTAATCTCCATCCAACTGCACAGATTTATTTCTTTGTTTAGTCTGATTTCTCTCTGAGTGTCTCATGCTTCGTCAAGACTTGTCAACCAGCTGCCACAGTGTCTCATTCACAGACCGTCAAATGGACAGAGGGGAGAGGATGAAACGTATTCAATAAACTGCTTAAGATAGAGAGAGATCGTGCTTCAGAATGTACCAAGTACATTATATAAAAAGCAGATGTGGGAGCAGTGTGACTGCAGCTGGTTAGTGACATATTCATGCTACGCACTTGTACTGCCAGAGAAGGATCATTACTGGCAGACAGCTGACTAGAGGGCTTTCATGCCTGGCAGTGGTGTGTGTGCGTGAGTGTGTGAGCATGTGTCTGTTTGATTAAATGTTTGTCTGCGAAATAATGACTTTGCAACTACTCTCATTCCACCTTTTTTTCTGGTGACTAATTTCAACAACAAGGCAAGGAACAGTGAAAGAGATTGATGAAGAATTACAGGCAGACTCCCAGTCCAACTCTTGGAGAGTAAGAATATAATAGCTGGCATTTGGCAGAGCGGCGGGAGTAGTTGTGTTAGGGTGGAATTATGTTTTCTACTGCCTCAACCTGGCATTGCAGGGCATTTCATTGAGAGACTGCTTGAGTGGACTGGAAAACACATTACAAAAGTGGTTAATGTGGATAATTACTGAGCATATTTCTATAATAACTGAACATAATTAGTAATATGAGTTGGGTTGAATTCATGCCATGTATGTCAGTTTCTCTATACTGGGCATCAGCCTCACTTAACCTGACTCGTAGGGTCAGGAGCGGTCATTTCTTTCACATATTGAGATTTAGCACATGACTGGTAAGTGGACGTTAGGATCCCTCGCTAATATTTGGTCGAAGGAATAAACTGATACGGTATTGAGTCTGCATATATTAATTATAAGCACATAGGATCGGTTAGGAAAATGCGTTTTAAAGCATCAAAATGAACATAACTGCTTTTGATTGAAACAATCCGCAGCAGCTTCAGTCACATGTTTTAAACTCTGGCAGACAACCCTCTTGCTGTCATTGGCGCAATGCGCTGGTAATGAGAATACCACGCTGCAGTATTTTCAGTGTTACAAACCCCACGAATGGCCACATAACTGAGGGTTACAATTACGCCTCTGGTTCTGAATACAATTTCAAACTAACTCGAAAACGTGTGTTGTGCATGAGTTTCTCAGTCTATACTTAAACTGGCCAATTTAATTATACTGTTTTCACGTGCTGCTCAATTGCTAACTTGAGCAGCAAATTCAAGGTGATGAGGACCTTTGCCCAGCAAACACACGGACAGTTATTTCATGGATTATTATTATTTCTATTTGGGTTCATGTTGCTACGTAAAGCCAACATCCAGAATATTTGACCCATTTCTGTCACATTAGTGGGTAGATTCTAAGGTGCCTCTCCATCGCTCATGGCGGTTTTTCACGAGTCCAAGAGCTGTTGCGAGCTGATCACGGAATGTACGGGCGACGAAGCTTTAACTAGAACTTCAAGAAAGAGACTGAAGATGCAGCTGCCTGTAATCGTCTTCCGTCTTGTACGTCCACCGGCGTCTCCAGTACCCATCTGCTGAGGTTGTGGAGCCTCGGCTTTGGATGTAGGGTTTATTTTTGTATCTCCGTTGAGAGGCCCCAAAGGTCTGTCATCTCAATCCACTGGTACCCACTTGCCACCCAATTCCTGGCATCTTCCACAGACATGCAAGTCCAAAGGACATGTGGTTTTGTATGTTGTGCCATTTGAAAAAATAGGAATTGGACCAATTTTTAATCCAGTTTGATGGATTTCAGCTCTGTCTGCCAGACCAACTGTCAGGTTTTCTGCTTTCTAGTGTTGAAGGCACGAGCAAATTCAATCACTTATTAAATCAGCCCAATGTATTTACTCTTGTTTCATGCCTCATGTCCCAGTATTTCTCTATAATGTTGACAGATTTTCAGACTGGGACAATTTTACTCATAGAATGGGTTTTTAAACTGTCATTTTTCTCCATAATGTGTCTGGCACCTTAATTAACCCCAAATAACCATGTTTTTATTTGAAACATGCTTATGGCAGCAATTCCCGTTTTCCCTTCTTTTCCAATTAATGCAAGTCAGCAATTTGCTCTTCAACTCATCCTTCAGTGACACGTTCTTGTAATAAATAAAGCTTTGATATGAACCTCCACCAGTTCCATATCAGGCTTTGTTGTGCTTCTGTGTCATAGATCATCGATAAGTTATTCGTTGTTTTTAGGGGTTATAGCATCGATGAAATCTGATGCATGAAATAGCTGCTGGATGTACTGTAAACGGAAGACTCCTCTGCAAAAGGGATCATTCATCTTACTGTACAAGGTGAACAAGTTACACATCCATACTCTCTATAGATGAGCTGCTGTTCTGATCACGTCCAACTGGTCAGGGGCCTTGGTGAAGATCTAGAACATGCTGGAGGAATTCTACATTTATCTGATCTTATGGTCCCCCTGGAGGAGTTCCCGTATGTTGCTGAGGAGAAGGGAATCTGGGTTACCTTACTCAGTCTGCTGCCACTGTGACCTGGTTGTGGACAAGAAGTGGAAAATGATGGGAGGGCTAGAAACCTGAGATACAAAGCAGAAGATACAAAGCTTGTATTCTTACTTCTTAAGTCGTCAGTGCTGATGTCTCAGTGGATGTGGATGTCAGCTGAAAAGACAAAAGTTTGTCCTAAACCATTACTCTCACTTTTGGAGACTTTCCAGCTTAGCTCCATGGTGTGTATTACTTTTACCCCAGGTATGGAAACCACTGCTGTTTGGACTGAGCTACATCTGGAAAAGAAGAAATGCTGATTTAGTTCTGGTTGCGAACTCATTTCATCTTTGTCTTGATACTTAACGGGAGGTGCTGATCCATTTCTTTGCCGTTTGCTTACGGTCCCTCAGCGGTAACCTGAAGAACAGCTTGGTGCATCGTGCTGTTTTTACCAGATTCTGCTATTAAAAAGTGCTTCCTTGGCTGTTGCTGCTTCTGTTTTGACTTTTCTTTTTTACGCTGCGCTTTCCTTTTTTCCCCCGACAATGAATGATGGCAGTTATCCCAGGTATGCGCCGTGGCCTTGCCTGAAATGATTGCATGCATCTTTGGGCAAGCCTCTTTTCCACTGACAGACATAGTTTCCATTTGCTGTAATGACAGAATAATGGCATCACACCTGGTGCTCCACCCTCAGTTTCTTGCACGTACAAACTCATACGCCGCTGCACACGTTTACACGTGGACGCACTGACGCACCAAAGTACAAACTCAGCCAAACTTACATTCATTCCTCTGACTAAGGGGTAAGAGGTGTTAGGTTCCTCCTACAGTTGCGTAGGGAATCCCATCCCAGACCTTTTCTACACGCCCCAAAAGTACCTTCTCCTGCTACCTGCAAATTGCCATCGCCCTCGGCTGAGAACCAAGTGGAAACATCTAACCACCTTTCATTGGGTGTTTTGGCAGTTCTAAACACATTTCTTTGCTTTTCAACTCGTCCTTTCCATCATGTTTTTCTGGAAAAGTGATATTTCCCTGTTGAATAATGTCACAATTTAGATGCACAAAAACACCACAAGTATTAATAAGCAGCAGACAAAGGACAGAGCCAGTGGTCTTTCTTATCCATCACTTGTATGTGTTTTTCATGTGCCACTGAATGTCCAATTGAAGCCAGCGCTTGTTTAAGTTAAAGAAAATACCAAATTAACGTCTCAACTTAAGACCAATGGGTTCATAGTTTACTAGTTTTCTGCTTCCACAAACAGCCTGGACAACTGATCTTCTTCTTCTTCTTCTTCTTCTCCTTTCGGCTTTGTCCCTCTTCAGGGGTTGCCACAGCGAATCTTTGATTTCCATCTTTCCCTGTTCTCTGTATCCTCTACTCGGACTCCAACTACCTCCATGTCCTCCCTCACTGCATCTATAAACCTCCTCTTTGGTCTTCCTCTCTGTCTCCTACCTCCAACTCCATCTCTAACATTCTCCTTTTTCTCCTAACCTTCCTGTCTGTGTTGTCCCTCTGATGACCTCATTCCTAATCCTGTCCATCCTGGTCACTCCTAAAGAGAATCTCAGCATCTTTAACTCTGCCACCTCCAGCTCTGCCTCCTGTCTTCTGCCTATCACTAGTGTCTCTAAACCATACATCATAGCTGGTCTAACCACAGTCCTGTAAACCTTTCCCTTCACCTTAGCTGAGACTCTTCTATCACAAATCACTCCTGACACTTTTCTCCAGCTGTTCCACCCTGCCTGCACCCTATTCTTCACTTCTCTTCCACAGTCTCCACTACTCTGCACTGTTGATCCTAAGTACTTAAACTCCTGCACCTTCACCACCTCTGCTCCCTGTAACCTCACTTTTCCACTGGTCTCCCTTTCATTTATGCACATATACTCTGTCTTGCTACGACTGACCTTCATTCCTCTTCTCTCTAGAGCAAACCTCCACCTTTCTAGGTTCTCTTCCAACTGCTTACTACTCTCACTACAGATCACAATGTCATCTGCAAACATCATAGTCCAGGGAGACTCCTGTCTGACCTCATCTGTCAACCTATCCATAACCAAAGCAAACAAGAAGGGGCTCAGGGCCGATCCTTGATGCAGTCC
>CAAKHB010006077.1:16529-36056 GCA_901007665.1 Aeoliscus strigatus | reverse complement strand
TCTTGTGTTTTGTCTTGCGTGTAACGTCTTGCGTGCAACTACTGTGTTGTACTGCGTGCAACTACTGTGTTGTACTGTGTGCAACTACTGTGTTGTATTGTGTGCAACTACTGTGTAACTTCTGTGTAGTGTCTGTGTTGTATTGTGTGTAACTACTGTGTTGTATTGTGTGCAACATAACTAGTGTGTTGTCTAGCGCGTAACTAGTGTGTTGTGTAGCGCGTAACTAGTGTGTTGTCTTGCTTGTAACTTGTGTGTTGTACTGCAACTTGTGTGTAACTTGTGTTGTATTGTGTGCAACTACTGTGTTGTACTGTGTGCAACTACTGTGTAACTTCTGTGTAGCGTCTGTGTTGTATTGTGTAAAACTACTGTGTTGTATTGTGCGTAACTTGTGTGTTGTATTGTGCGTAACTTGTGTTATATTCTGTGCAACTTGTGTGTTGTATTGTGTTTAAATTGTGTGCAACTTGTGAGTTGTATTTGTGTAACTACTGTGGTGTATTGTGTGTAACTTCTGTGTAGTGTCTGTGTTGTCTTGTATGTTCTCTTGTGCGTAACTTGTGTGTTGTCTTGTGTGTTGTCTTGTGCGTAACTTGTGCGTTGTCTTGTGCGTTGTCTTGTGCGTTGTCTTGTGCGTGTCTTGTGTGTGTCTTGTGCGTAACTTGTGCGTGTCTTGTGTGTTGTACTGCAACTTGCGTGTAACTTGTGTTGTATTGTGTGCAACTACTGTGTTGTACCGTGTGCAACTACTGTGTAACTTCTGTGTAGCGTCTGTGTTGTATTGTGTAAAACTACTGTGTTGTATTGTGCGTAACTTGTGTTATATTCTGTGCAACTTGTGTGTTGTATTGTGTTTAAATTGTGTGCAACTTGTGAGTTGTATTCTGTGTAACTACTGTGTTGTATTGTGTGTAACTTCTGTGTAGCGTCTGTGTTGTCTTGTATGTTGTCTTGTGCGTAACTTGTGTGTTGTCTTGTGCGTAACTTGTGTGTTGTCTTGTGCGTTGTCTTGTGGTGTCTTGTGCGTAACTTGTGCGTTGTCTTGTGCGTTGTCTTGCGTGTGTCTTGCGTGTGTCTTGCGTGTGTCTTGCGTGTGTCTTGTGTGTTGTACTGCAACTTGCGTGTAACTTGTGTTGTACTGTGTGCAACTACTGTGTTGTACTGTGTGCAACTACTGTGTTGTACTGTGTGCAACTACTGTGTTGTACTGTGTGCAACTACTGTGTTGTACTGTGTGCAACTACTGTGTAGCGTCTGTGTTGTATTGTGTAAAACTACTGTGTTGTATTATGCGTAACTTGTATGTTGTATTGTAACTACTGTGTTGTATTGTGTGTAACTTCTGTGTAGCGTCTGTGTTGTCTTGTGCGTAACTTGTGCGTTGTCTTGTGCGTAACTTGTGCGTTGTCTTGTGTGTTGTCTTGTGTGTGTCTTGCGTGTGTCTTGTGTGTTGTACTGCAACTTGCGTGTAACTTGTGTTGTCTTGCGTGCAACTACTGTGTTGTCTTGCGTGCAACTACTGTGTTGTACTGTGTGCAACTACTGTGTTGTACTGTGTGCAACTACTGTGTTGTATTGTGTGCAACTACTGTGTAACTTCTGTGTAGTGTCTGTGTTGTATTGTGTGTAACTTCTGTGTAGCGTCTTGCGTGTAACTTGTGTGTTGTCTTGCGTGCAACTACTGTGTTGTCTTGCGTGCAACTACTGTGTTGTCTTGCGTGCAACTACTGTGTTGTACTGTGTGCAACTACTGTGTTGTACTGTGTGCAACTACTGTGTTGTATTGTGTGCAACTACTGTGTAACTTCTGTGTAGTGTCTGTGTTGTATTGTGTGTAACTACTGTGTTGTATTGTGTGCAACTTGTGTGTTGTCTTGTGCGTTGTCTTGTGTGTTGTCTTGTGCGTAACTTGTGCGTTGTCTTGTGCGTAACTTGTGCGTTGTCTTGTGCGTGTCTTGTGTGTCTCTTGTGTGTTGTCTTGTGTGTCTCTTGCGTGTTGTATTGTGTGTAACTTGCGTGTTGTATTGTGTGTAACTTGCGTGTTGTATTGTGTGTAACTTGCGTGTTGTATTGTGTGTAACTTGCGTGTTGTATTGTGTGTAACTACTGTGTTGTATTGTGTGTAACTTGTGTGCAACTTGTGTGTTGTATTGTGTTTAAATTGTGTGCAACTTGTGTGTGACTACTGCGTTGTATTGTGTGTAGGGTCTGTGTTGTCTTGTGTTTTGTCTTGCGTGTAACTTGTGTGTTACTGTGTTATACTGTGTGCAACTACTGTGTTATACTGTGTGCAACTACTGTGTTGTATTGTGTGCAACTACTGTGTAGCGTCTGTGTTGTCTTGCGCGTAACTAGTGTGTTGTCTTGCGCGTAACTAGTGTGTTGTCTTGCGCGTAACTAGTGTGTTGTCTTGCGCGTAACTAGTGTGTTGTCTTGCGCGTAACTAGTGTGTTGTCTTGCGCGTAACTAGTGTGTTGTCTTGCGCGTAACTAGTGTGTTGTCTTACGCGTAACTAGTGTGTTGTCTAGCGTGTAACTAGTGTGTTGTCTTGCGTGTAACTTGTGTTGTATTGTGTGCAACTACTGTGTAACTTCTGTGTAGCGTCTGTGTTGTATTGTGTAAAACTACTGTGTTGTATTGTGCGTAACTTGTGTGTTGTATTGTGCGTAACTTGTGTTATATTCTGTGCAACTTGTGAGTTGTATTGTGCGTAACTTGTGTGTTGTATTGTGCGTAACTTGTGTTATATTCTGTGCAACTTGTGAGTTGTATTGTGTGTAACTACTGTGGTGTATTGTGTGTAACTTCTGTGTCGTGTCTGTGTTGTCTTGTATGTTCTCTTGTGCGTAACTTGTGTGTTGTCTTGTGTGTTGTCTTGTGCGTAACTTGTGCGTTGTCTTGTGCGTTGTCTTGTGCGTTGTCTTGTGCGTTGTCTTGTGTGTGTCTTGCGTGTGTCTTGCGTGTGTCTTGTGTGTTGTACTGCAACTTGCGTGTAACTTGTGTTGTACTGTGTGCAACTACTGTGTTGTACTGTGTGCAACTACTGTGTTGTACTGTGTGCAACTACTGTGTTGTACTGTGTGCAACTACTGTGTAGCGTCTGTGTTGTATTGTGTAAAACTACTGTGTTGTATTATGCGTAACTTGTATGTTGTATTGTAACTTCTGTGTAGCGTCTGTGTTGTCTTGTGCGTAACTTGTGTGTTGTCTTGTGCGTAACTTGTGTGTTGTCTTGTGCGTAACTTGTGTGTTGTCTTGTGCGTAACTTGTGTGTTGTCTTGTGTGTTGTCTTGTGTCTTGTCTTGCGTGTAACTTTTGTGTTGTACTGCAACTTGCGTGTAACTTTTGTGTTGTACTGCAACTTGTGTGTAACTTTTGTGTTGTATTGTGTGCAACTACTGTGTAACTTTTGTGTAGCGTCTGTGTTGTATTGTGCGCAACTTGCGTGTCGTATTGCACGCAACTTGTGTGTCGTATTGCGCGCAACTTGTGTGTCGTACTGTGCGCAACTTGCGTGTTGTACTGTGCGCAACTTGCGTGTTGTACTGTGCGCAACTTGCGTGTTGTATTGTGCGTAACTTGCGTGTTGTATTGCATGTAACTTGTGTGTTGTCTTGTGTGTGTAACGACTGTGCTGTCTTGAGTGTGTAACGACTGTGCTGTCTTGTGTGTGTAACGACTGTGTTGTCTTGTGTAGCGTCTGTGTTGTCTTGTGTAGCGTCTGTGTTGTCTTGTGTGTAACTTCTGTGTAGCGTCTGTGTTGTATTGTGTGCAACTTGTGTGTCGTCTTGCGCGTAACTTGGGTGTCGTGTTGTACTGTGTGTAACTACTGTGTTGTACTGTGTGTAACTACTGTGTTGTACTGTGTGTACTGTGCGCAACTTGCGTGTTGAACTGTGCGCAACTTGCGTGTTGTACTGTGTGCAACTTGCGTGTTGTACGGTGCGTAACTACTGTGTTGTACGGTGCGTAACTACTGTGTTGTATTGTGCGTAACTACTGTGTAACTACTGTGTTGTATTGTGTGTAACTACGGTGTTGTATTGTGTGCAACTACTGTGTAACTACGGTGTTGTATTGTGTGCAACTACTGTGTAACTACTGTGTTGTATTGTGTGTAACTACGGTGTTGTATTGTGTGTAACTACTGTGTTGTATTGTGTGCAACTACTGTGTTGTATTGTGCGCAACTTGTGTGTTGTATTGTGCGCAACTTGTGTGTTGTATTGTGCGCAACTTGTGTGTTGTATTGTGCGCAACTTGTGTGTTGTATTGTGCGCAAATTGTGTGTTATTGTGCGCAACTTGTGTGTTGTATTGTGCGCAACTTGTGTGTTGTATTGTGCGCAACTTGTGTGTTGTATTGTGTGTAATGTCTGTGTAACTTGTGTGTTGTAATGTGTGTAACGTGTGTAACGTCTGTGTTGTATTGTGTGTAACGTGTGTAACGTCTGTGTTGTAATGTGTGTAACGTGTGTAACGTCTGTGTTGTAATGTGTGCAACCTGTGTGTTGTAATGTGTGCAACCTGTGTGTTGTAATGTGTGCAACCTGTGTGTTGTAATGTGTGCAACCTGTGTGTTGTAATGTGTGCAACCTGTGTGTTGTAATGTGTGCAACTTGTGTGTTGTAATGTGTGCTGTGTTTCACAACATGGTTCCTGACAGTTTTAAGTGTCCCTCGGTTCCTCTACTCGGTGTGAAGAAGTAGAAAACGTCCATCGGTGTCTGAGCTGACGAGTCATTACCGTAATGACACCAACATGTTCCCTTACTGTCCTCAGCTCTGACTGTCACACTCACCTGCCAACGTGAGCTCGCTGAGGTTGCTGCGTGTGTGTGTGCCAGGCGCTGCCAGCAGAGCCATGGAGGAGTCTGCGACGTCCCTGCAGTGGGACAGGTCCAACCTCTCCAGCTGGGGCAGGTGACGCTGAAGCAGCCTCAGAGTGGACTCGCTGACGTCCAGACCGGACAAACGCAGGGTCACCGCGTTCCTCAGTCTGCTGCGGGAAGACTCAGCGCCTACAGGGGAGACGGTCGATGAAGACATGTGATCACCACAGACAGACGTCGGTGGAGGTGAAGGTGAAGATGTCTCCTGACCCGTCTGGGTGATGAGCTCTTTGATCTGAGGGTCACTGACACCTTCACACCATGACAGGTCCAGCAGTCTCAGGCAGGGCAGAGTAGGAGACACCAGAGCTGACAGACACGACCAGGGCTGACCGGCCAGCCTGAGCTCCCTGAGACCTGCTCACAGACACACACAGACACACACAAGACACATGGAAGTTTGTCAGCTGTGTTGGTTTGGATCTTTCCATCTGTCAACTCATGTGCTTGTTTTAACCCCGATGGAATCCCCAGTGCTACATTAGCATTAGCATATGTTGGAGTACCGTAATGACACCGCCATTTGTCCTGTCACAAAACACGTCCATCGGTTCCTGAAAGTTCACAACAGCCATGTTGCCGTCATTACGGTCAACCCATTCACTCGGTTGCCGGAAGCTTGTGAGTCATTACCGTAATGACGGCAACTTGGCTGTGAAGTGCGATTCCTCATCTTACAGGAACAGATGGACGTTTTCTCCTTCCAGCTCCTTCTTCACAGCAGGTAGAGGAACCAAGAGACACTTCTCAGCTTTCAGGAACCGTTCGACATTTTCTGACTGACCAACCAGTTGTATAATTACAATTCACAGTTGTGAAGGGTTAAAGTTGGTCAGTGACAGTATGTGGATGTGAGACACACACACACACACACACACACACACACACTTTTCTCTCCAATAAACCAGGGCCTGTGTGTTTGTCACAGTGAGACTACACTGGATTAACTGTCCAGCACTAACACGTTACAGTATCAGTCAAGAAAAAACACACAAACGTCATCTGCAACATTCTGAGTGTTCCGGTTGTTTCCATTCCTACTGGTCCGGGTGACAGAGGTCAAGTCATAGGAGTGAGGGGGGGTGTGTCCTGCCTGGAAGTCTGGAGAGCAGACATGTCAGCTGTCTCTTGGCCAGGGGCGTCCAGGACAGGTCCAGGGATGTCGGCTGGCGTTTGATGACCCCCGCCAGGGCCTTGTTGCTCAGCGGGCTGCAGCAGCTCACGTCCATGTGGCTCCACAGACGCTTGTCACAGCTCCTGCCCACGCACACACACACACACACACACACACACACACAGTCAGACCTTGTTCATGTCCAGAGGAGGAGGCGGGGCTGGTGTGACATACCATTTGTACCACTCCTTGCAGACGGTCATGCAGGCCAGCAGCTCAGCTCTGCTGAGGTACCTGAACACAGACACCCACACCTCCTTCTCTCCTCCTCTCTCGTTGCTCACGTCCTTATAGGACAGAAGGAAGGACTGGGACGGGGTGGACGACGCAGAGGGAGCAGCAGAATCGTCCTCATCCTCTGAGGAAGACATTGACCGATTCCTGATGCCTTTGTTGCCATGGTTCCCCCGGAGACGTGGCCTGTATCAAAGACCGTGCTGTTCTTGTTATTTCTTCCTTCCATCTTAGCATCTGCTAGCACCGAGTTAGCATTAGCAGTAACTGTGTTAGCGCCACTTAGCCACTCACGCTAGCTACGTTCATGCTAAACAAACACTGTGTGTACACTTCAACTTAGTATTCAGTGGTGATCGATGGACACGTTCCACCCTCAACGTCCTCCATCTCAGTGACATAGAAAGGACATACATTTCACTTTCCAAGATGGTGGTGACCTTGTCGAAATTCATGCACTTTGCAAAGTAAGTACATAGTGTACTAGAAAGAAGCGTACTAACGGAAGTATACAATTTGAGATTTGAGATGGGTATTGTTAGCTAGTTTCAGCTAAGGTGAAGGGAAAGGTTTACAGGACTGTGGTTAGACCAGCTATGATGTATGGTTTAGAGACACTAGCGATAGGCAGAAGACAGGAGGCAGAGCTGAAGGTGGCAGAGTTAAAGATGCTGAGATTCTCTTTAGGAGTGACCAGGATGGACAGGATTAGGAATGAGGTCATCAGAGGGACAACACAGACAGGAAGGTTAGGAGAAAAAGCTAGTAAGGCTAGATTGAGATGGTTTGGACATGTGCAGAGGAGGGACAGTGGATACATTGGTAGGAGAATGTTAGAGATGGAGTTGGAGGTAGGAGACAGAGAGGAAGGTCAAAGAGGAGGTTTATAGATGTAGTGAGGGAGGACATGGAGGTAGTTGGAGTCAGAGTAGAGGATACAGAGAACAGGGAAAGATGGAAATTGATCATTCGCTGTGGCAACCCCTGAAGAGGGACAAAGCCGAAAGAAGAAGAAGATGTTAGCGTCTGCTAGCACTGAGTTAGCATCGGCAGTAACTGTAAGAGCCACTTAGCCACACATGCTAGCTACAACTGTAACAAGATGGTTCAACACCATTACGTGGTTGTTACCCTGTTAACTTGGCCAACAGATCTATCTGAATGTGTTGTCTCGGACACACGCCTACCTTCCAGGTCCACGTGGGGTTTGGCCGTCAGCGGTGATGTCACTGCTTCTGAGCCGTGACGGTCTGGAAAGCGGCGTCTTCCTCTGAAGGAATCCTGCCGCGGCTGTTCTCGGACCGTAGGCTGCTTCCAGCATCGGCACGATGGAGCCTGTTAGGGCACATGCAGGGTTCATCTTTGGACAGGACAGAGGATCAGGAGCCACCGTAGACACAACTGTGGAGGGTCACAACCTAGACAAGGACTCAGGTACTTGAACTGATACTGGACTGTACCAATCTTCAATCACACATCCTAATTTCAAGACTTCTCTGCATTTTTTTCTTTTTTCTCAGAGCATATGCGACATCTCAGTAAGAATATCGTTGTATCATATTTAATTGTTCTTAATAGGAAATTGTAGCAAAGTAGCATTTGCTCTCACACAAACTGTGCTTGGTCCGGCATAAAACATGATCCGTATTCAATTATTTTTGGACATATCTTATTTTATTTTAGATATTGTTCTTGTTTCTATTTGTCATGTTCCACGCTTTTCTACACCTGGAACCTGACTACATTCATTTGCGTTGTGTTTTGTGTGTTTTGTGAGTAGTTGCTTTTGTCCAAGGTAAAAACAGCTGCTCAACTTTTGTCTCATCTACATCCCCACACGGCGTGTCAGCCAGTGTTGTTCTATCTCACCCGACTGTCTCTTGGCTTTGTTGGGGTGCTGTAGAGTCACAGTCAGGTAGGAGCCACTCAGCAGGTCATCGTTCAGATCCGACACCAGGAGCACAGGAGGTTCTGGGTCAGAGTCCCAGCGCTGCTCCTCCTCTGCCTCTTCTTTTTCATACGTGTCCATCTCGTCTTCCTCTGGGTAAAACTCCTGTCCCTCACTGTCTTCATCCTCCTCGTCATCAGTCGTGCATCTCCTACTCCGATGACGTCTCTCTTTGTCTCCATCTTCGCTTTCGTTGTCTTCCTCCTCTTCCTCCTCCTCCTCCTCGTCCTCCTCGTCTTCATCGTCGTCCGACTCCTCGGTGGAATCCCGCCTCCGCTGCATCCTGGAGCCTCCCCTGAGCCTCACCCCCCTGCCCCTCCTTCCCCCCATCCCCCGTTTCATCTTGAGGGCGGAGGAGGAGACGGATGTCAGCAGTCCTTTGCTTCCTCTGTGGGTTGAGCCTCCTCGGAGCAGGCCTCTCCTGTTGGTGCTCAGCCCCCTCCTGGCGCTGTGGCTCCCCCCTTGTAACCCTCTTTTCTGAGAGGCTGTGGATGGGGATCGCAACAAAAAACATGTATGAGGTCAAATCGGGTCAGACAACAATACAAAACACACATTTTTACACAGTAATGGAAACTGTTCTAAGTAATGGACAGTGTCGGTACGTATAAAGTTTTAGAGAATGGACTCAAGGACGATAGTAGATTCCTCCAATGCTCCAATCTACAATCCAGTCCAGACCAGACCGAAGATTCCAGGCCCACAACGTCAACGTTCCATCAACAGTCCAGTTCCCACCGAGGCTCCGAGCTGCGACCGCTCATAGCGATTTCTCGTCTCCACAGCAACAGCTGCGTTGCAGCGTGCCATCAGGTGGAACAGCACAGAGAACCCACCAGACAAGTTTTGTTAGCATACGGCGGCTCAGACCGCTGACACCATCCTGGGACCTTTGGTCTGGACCAGACAGACGTGTTTGACTTCAGACCTTCATCGTCATAGTCGTCGTCGTCGTCACTGGCGGAGTCGTCTCCATCTCGGCTGTGTCTCTGCTGTCTGTAGATCTTCGCCATGCGAGCGTCCAGAAGGGCAGACGCTTTCCGCTTCTATGAGTGAGACAAATGAATGAGACAAAAATAATAAATAGAATAATAATATGAGGACTGGAGCTGTTAGATACAATTACAGAGGGAATACTGACCACATGAAGGCTGTCACTTCTGTCTCTGGACTGAAAAAGAACAAGTCCAAATCAGACACTTCCAATGCTTTCCTGCGTATAACTCTTTACAGAACTAAAAATCAAATGTGATCATTCACAGAAACATTCCGTTTACATGCACAGTGAATTTTATGGTGCAGTTACAGCTCTAATAGGCCATGTGATCAGACGACTGCCCTTCTCTCAGCACGACTACTGGATATGATTTAGTAACCGGACAATTTGCGACCACGCTACCACAGCGGTGACAAAACAATTCTGCCGGCAGCAAACTTCTTTTCTCGTGGAGGGAAGGTCAAAGCCTGAGCAGAGAGCACAGACCGCTCCAATCCCATCAATCCATCTCGGACAATTTGAACTCAGTATGATGTCACGTTCATGTCTGAATCAGCTCAGATGTGATCAGAAAAGTTCAGGGTCGTTCTTACAGGATCTTCTCTGGTGCTGTTGTCGAACACTGAATTGAAATACAACGGGAAAAGACTTTCTTCCATCTACATGTTGACACCATTTTTCCACAATAGTGTCTGTGAGCTCTATAGAAAAAAATAAGTAGTCTATTCCAAAGTGAATGTAATGATGATATAATGCAGAAAAAGAAACTCATACTGGACTTTTGTGTACGTAACTTGTCAAGTGCAAGTAACAGACTCCGTTCAGGCTAAAATTACAAAAAGGTTGATACAACATTGGGACGAGAACATACAAATGATGTAAATACAAGCTTTTCTGGCAACAATGGATCGTTTGGACAGCACAGCAGGAACAAAGGAATCAAAAGCTGTGGAGTTCATGCGACAGACGAGTGGATGTACTCGGAGTGGGCGGCACCTCTCACCAGTCTCGAGCTGATTGGCTGAGAGGGCAGAGGGGCCGCCACCAATAGAAGTGACGCAGAGGAGGTAGAAGAACACGAAGGAAGATGAGAAGGGAAGAGACCACAGTGGACCACCTCCCCATCCTGCTGGGCACCCACAGGACCCCCTATGGTAGCAGAGGGTCCGGGGCCCAGCCTGAGGACCAGGGAGCCATGGGAACTGACGTGCTGCTGGTGGCTGGCAGCCAGCGATTCATCGCTACCTGACGACTGATACAGTTCAATTTAGACATAAGAAAGAAACCCAACAGAACAAAAAAAACACGATACCCATTAGCTTTTAACACGCTGGCACCAACGAGAGTTCAACGTGAGGTCAGAGGTCAGACCTGCCTCCGAGCAGGCTGCGGGGGACATCTGACCAATCCAACCTCTCTGCAGCGAGACACAGTTTAGAATCTGACAGACGCTACCGTACAATGTGATTCCACTTTAATGACGTTCACGGTCACGGTATTCACGGTTGCCATTTGATGCAGTACTAAGAAATATCAAGACATTATTCTTAGGATCTTGAAAATGATCTAGCGTTGGTTTGGTCGCAGTTTTGTCCCCTCAGAACCTGGTATTTGTCTTAGTCTTGACTGGCAGTCATTTCTACACCCAAAGCATTAAAAGATTTACTAAGATCTTTCTCTCACACGTTCGAAGAGCAGAAGAGCCTGAGTGGAGGCAGGTCCAGTGTGAGCGGGAGCAAGGATCCATCATGGCAGTTAAGCTGAACGTGCTTAAATTCATGGAAATGAAAACAAGTGTGGCGCTAACTGATTTTGACGCAGCCTAAAGAGAAAAAAATCCATCAAAGACGTGTACCTCTTGGTCAGTGATCCCTTGGACACATTTTGGACAATCCCAGCAGCTTGGTAGATCTTTATTGACAACTCCTTCACCCTGAATCTGTGGGGACGTTGAAGAAAAGACAAAACATGTCGTGGGTGTGTCGTTTGCCCCTTTGGATCATTCATCTGGGCTTACAATTTATTACTGGAATTTTTTTTATCCCATTTGTCCTGTACTAGTGGTTCAAACAAATAAAATACCATTTCAACTGGTATTATTCAGAATGTTTTCACACTTAATTAAAAGGCTTTAGTACCGATTGAGAAACCCTGTGAGAGCGTTTCCACACACATCGCCCCGGTAAACTGAGATCCACCCAGGAAAATAACATCTGGAGCCCAACATTTTCTTCCAGATCCACACAATGACCTCAAGCCACTAAACACTGAAGTTGTTCATTAGTAGTAACTGTTAACATGTTACATCTGGAGGTTATCACACATCACATCAAACATACTGGTGCATCTAAAAAAATATTATGGAATCAGTCGTTTTTGTTTCAAATGTTTTGGATTTACAGTTGATTATAATATAATAATATTATCGGAATATTACAATAGTTCGTGTCAGACGAAGTATCATTTCGACACAATTGTTGATTTTCATGAACTGTATGTCATATTTAGTAAAATTACAACACACAAGGCTCCAACATTTCAGTTTATGTTTAAATGAAATGAAGTTTCATCGTCTGAAATAAATGAGTGGAACTTTTATTGTCAGTGTTTGTACCGTGAGGCAGGCAGGGTGCACAATCTGGGCACAGTTGGAACACTCCATTAGAATCAGGGATGGGTCTCCAGTTTCCTCCTGGTTGGGCTCCTTGCATATCTCACACACAGCAGACAGAGGAAGTCCAGGCTGGAGGGAACAGAGGCCCATGAGAGATTTTATGCACGCACGCACGCACACACACACACACACACACACACACACACACACACACACACAGGTTACTTACAGAAAGACACTGGCGCAGCACACAAGTCTGTTTGAGCTTTCCAGGTCCTCCAAACTTCTTCATGTCTCTGCAGAAGTTGCAGTCTCCACACTCTGCTCTCACACAGGCTTCACAGCGCTTGCACCTGCAGACGGAGGATGGGGCAGCAAACAGATGATTGGAGGTTTCTCAGTAGAATCCATCGAGCGGGACAGGAAAACCAGAAAAAAATTAAACATGCGGTTACTTTTCAGAATAAAGCGCTTGACGTTGATGTCAGATCGGATTTTAAACTATTTCATCAGTACTTCTTACCCAGTACATTTATTTACTAACAAGCTACTTGCCCATGATAAAAGCACAAAACACAGAAAAAAAAGTCAAACACAAGCAAGTCCACCTCTCCTCTACTTCTCCATCTGGAGACACTACTGTTTCTTCCTGGATTCATGACACATATATGTAGTTTTGTGAGATTGTGCGTGTTTTCACCGCGTTAACTTGTCGGCCTCGTGACTCCAGCTGTCTGACGGAGCGGAGTCACACTGCACTGGAAACACATCCGGTGAGAGTTGACGGAGCGCAGATCCAAAGATGGATCGGAGTCGCGAGGCAACGCAGACACAGTTGGTGTAAAGCCGGGGATATTATCCTAGAATGTTCAGCTGAGGTGATGTGTACCTGACCCGTCGCCGCCTTAGAACAGACACAGAGGAGGGAGGCTTCTGTGGTCGCTGGATGATGGGAGTGGAGCTCAGCTTAGGACGGGAGGGAGGAGGTGGAGGAGGGGGTGGCTGATACCATGAAGGCTGCAGAAAAAAATGTGAATAAGCAACGGCTTGGGTGACTTGTTAGTTCATGAAACATTCCAAACCTCTACTTAGACTTGAAACGTCCCCCTCACTCTGTTTTATGGTGACAACATGTGACAAGAGTTGTAAATTATGATACCTGATCTCCATCCAGCAATTAAAGCTATAACAACTAATTTCAAAAACTAAAATCTCAACAGAATACACAAGTTGGTTTTATGGGGTTTGACGAAACAATAATAAAATCAATGTGACTTTTTTTTTTTTAAATAATTTTTCTGGAAACTAAAAACAATTATCACTGCAGTGGGGAAAGTTTTCAGATAGTTTTGTCACACACGAGTTCAATATACTGTACATTCCTCAATTGTTTGACTGCACTTACTGTATTTCCACCCTGACAGAAGAGAGGACATTCTATATGTGAAAACGAATGAAACCTAATTATTGTTACTATTAGTGATGTACGATATGGTTCACACTGATTTAATTTAAAAAATTTAAAAAAAAAATCAAAAACAAAAAGTGAAATATTCTAAAATATAAACGCTTTTAGAGAACAAGAAGCTACACAACCTGCAGGCAAGCAGACAGACAGACTGTAGGCTACGTCTGCAGCAAGAGACTGGATGTACTGGACTTCATCACACTCAACCATTACACTGGTGGAGTCACATATATAACAATGTAACACACTGAAATGTTATAAAAAGTCAGACATGTAGTTACTGAACAGAATGTGTTCCTCATTACAAACAACCTCATAGACAGTACGTCTATGAGGGAGACTGTCAACATGTCCCTGTTGACGGTACTCTCCTGTTCAAACTTGAGTCATCTTCACTGAGATGATGTTTGTTTCAGTAATAGAAACCGACCTGTTGCAAAGTGTCATTGAATGATCGTCGACTCCTGCTTACCCTCTTTGGCCACCTCACGATAGGTTTTCCGCTATAGGACAGTTTGGGGCTGTCATTTGCATGTTCCTTCAGCAGTGCCTGGAAGACAGAATTTGAAAGTAATGTACCTTCAACGGTAAACCTCAACACAACAAGAGATTCAATTCAACAAATCCAGCCTTAACAGTCTCAGATGACATATTCACGCCAGCTGAATTTGGAGTAGCGTAATTAAGAATGTTCTGACACCTCTTGGAGATTCATAAAGTCTCTATGTATGAACATTAACTTAGCTGTTGTTAACTTTCAGGAACCGATCAATGTTTTTCTCCTTCTTCACATCAGAAAGAACACCTGGGGAAGGCTGCACTTTCATTGGTTGTACCAGACTACGTTCCCATAGCACATGTAGGAAAGTCCCTGCCTTTGTTCCACATTTCCAACAGAGGTGATCAGGTAGTGAACCCATCCTATACAGTCTAGAGGGGACATTCGCAACTTTTAAAAGCCATGGAAGGGTTGAGTCCCTGTACCTCATGAAGCAGGGAGCATCGTCACAGCTCCTTTAAAAGGTTGCATTCTAATAGCACTTTTGTACCTTAAGGGCACTCAACGTGGTGTTTGAAAACGGAACAAACCAGAACAGCTTTCTAGGTACGATTCCCTTTTGGTCGATGAATAGAAGAGAGCACCTTGAAGTGGGTCATGAGTGCGGGAGCGTTGTGTATCCCTGCTGGAACACACTTCTTGTTCGAGGGCAGGGCCTCCAGTTTACCCAGCAGGTTCCACAGCCCCTCCAACTCCAACGGAGTCAAATAAAGTTTAACTGCAGGTTCATCACAATTCTGCTGTGACGCCTCTTCGATGCCCTCCTCTTCCTCCTTCAAATGCTCACTGGCAGCATCTGTGCCCGGGGGCGTGGTTAAACCTGACAGGAGAACCAGGTTCACGTCAACCACCAATCAACAACACCTGTGTTTTTGCTGGTGGTCATACCAATGCCCAGAGAGTGTCTCTGAAACTCCGGAGTGAGGTAAGAGGTCTTGGTCATGCTGAAAATGTAGCGCTCCAACACGTACCAACCCATCTCATAGTAGAAGGGGTAACGGAACTTCACAGGAACCTGCAGGAAAGCAGAAGAGCCTCAGCTCTGAACATTCCATCGGGGTAAAAAACATCATCACAATTATTGAGCTCCTGTCAACGCATTAGTTATTCACGTTAGTTATTAACTCTGCTGATGATGTTGTACGAAGGAAACCCAGACAATTCCATGACAATTTAAAGTCAATATTTGCAATATTGAATGCTCTAACAGAAACCAACATTCACATGAGCAGCTCTCAGCAACAGAGGAAAGTAGGTAGTAATTCAAGTAGAAGTATTCAGACATCTCCATCCCATTCTGCCATCAGACCCTACCCTTGTGCGGTCCTCTATATTACAGATGTTAAGTTGCGTGGGGATGTTGAAGCTGTGTAGGAAATTGCCTCCAAACACCAAGGAATCAACAGGGGTGTAGACTGCATGAATCCATCCTGAGAACACACACGTTTGTCAAATCACTGGAATGCATCAGATGAGAAGCGTGTTTCAAATCTTGCCTGAGGGGATGATGAAAGTGTAGCCTTGCTTCAGTTCAATTCTCTGGCAGTCCGTCGTACGGTCTCCAAGAAAAATGTCTCCCTGTTTGCCAGAGAGCACCCAGTTTTCATACGTCTCAAGGTTCTGCGGCGTGGGAGGGATGAGCCAGAACACCTGAAAATACAACACTGATGTCAAAACCCCACGGGCTCCCTGCACCAGTTTACACTGATACTACAGTTTCTATGAGTTCATTTTACAGTCGACATAAGACACTCATGTCTATGTTTGACATCCCTCGGCTCGACTGTTTATGAAGCATGCCCAGCTGCATTTAACAGAGGGAGAAAAACTTCTGTTTCTGCTTTCTGAGAAATGAAAGGACAGGTTAAGCTACACTAGGCTAAACTAGGCTTAGCTAGGCTTCGCCGTTGTTTTGACACAGAAGCATAACCTGGCCTTTAGAGTGTGGTTTTCATTGGCAGTTCTGCCTGAAACATTACATGAACGATGGAGACGCTGAGCAGGATGAAACATAGAGACATAAAACATAAGACATCATTTATTTACTCATTGGCATTTTTCTCACCCCCAGTAATAATTTGGAAGCAACGTGCTTCCAAAATCCAGGGCTGTCAAACTCCTTAATCGATCTCTGTGAAGTTGTGCAGAGGCCTGACAACAAGCTGCTGATCTGATTCAGGTGTGGGAGCAGGGTGACACTGACTGCTGGGCTTACACCAAACGATTTCCACGGTCACAGACTATAAACTGAAAGTCTGAAAGAAGTTTCAGGAGTTTTACTGGAGTCTCTCCCGTCATCTCCATCCTACATTTCCCCCTTGCAGGACTGGGCGATAAATCGATATTTTTATATATTAGTATGTTTTTTAAAGGAAATATTTGACTATATCACATCACACAGCGGATCACAGCGTAAATTCGAACTATATCACATACAGTATATATCGATATAGTTTAAATTTGCGCTGTGATCCGCTCCAGTCAGCTGCTGATCATGATCATAATCAGAGGAAACTGTCATGACAGAGTTTTTACCACGACATGAACCGATTATTCATAAACCATGTGAAGAAACCCGTTTATTATTTGTCAGACTGGGTCTGTGTATCGCCATTCAGCTAAATATATGGAGATATCGCCTTTACTCCTCCTCACCTTGCTTCCTTTCAGGATGTGGTACCAGACAGAAGTCCCTCCGAAGTCGATGTGAAAGTCTGTGTAGCAACCTTCCACACTCATCAGACAGTATCTGTGGATAACAAACGAGCCACGTTCATGATAGCGCTTCTTTTCAGCACACAAAGTTGTGTTCCAAATTCAGCATGAAGAATTCTGGATTTCAAAAAGGAGTACATCACTTACTTCTGTACTTTGGGATACTGCATATCAGTGATTGAGTTGGTTGAGTCTCTCTGTCTCTCCTTCAGGTGACGAGGCCACATGTTGTCCACCCAGTCAATTAGATCAATCTACACACACACACAGATATTTGAAAGGATAACTTGTGCCCAAACAGCAAATACAAATATTTTACTGTTTTATGTTGTGTTACCTAATGAACTGATTTATTTTTCATTTCTCTCATTGCTATTTCCGTCAGCCAGTTTGATCATTTTAACTTCATATTCAGATTGATTTTTTACTCCTTTCTGCTGTTTCCTCCACTACCTGTTCTTAACGTTTAATTATACTTGTGTTGTGGGCTGGGTGATTTGTTTGCTTGTTTTTATTTTTTTTCTTTTGTTTTGTATTTTTTCTATGTAAAGTACTATGTAAACGAAGTTTGACAGTCAGGCACAGCCAGCTTCTCATATGGTCATCCAATTTACTACACAGAACCTAAAACAAGTCTTTTATAGTTGGTGTGTCATTACAAACATGAATGAAAACTTTATTTAGGGCATTAGAGTAGTTGAAAGGCACTTAGTACTTTCCACTATGAGACAGTCATGTCACATGTGTGATATCAGCTTGACTCTACGAGGAGTTCATGTACACACCGTTGCAGGTCTTTGGACGAGGTTCTCCAGCTTTGTGTGGCTGAACTCCAGACTGATGACGTTATAAAGACGCTCTCTCTGACAGGGAAGAGTCTCATAGTAACGTGTCCACTGGGCCATGGACATCTCTGTTCCCTTCTGAGTGCTCACGTCCATCACATCGATCATACGTCTGCTACCTGAATGGAGGGTGATCCATGGACATCCTTTTTAAACATTGCTCAACACAATTTGACCATAAACAAAAAATGTATTAAAATTCATTCTGTAAAACCCTAGTCCTACTTCTGTATAAAGCTAAAAAAAACATTTACCAATAACATTAAACACAATTAATCAAATTAATGCATTTCCAATTAAAGTCTAATAATTGTTTTACATTTTATTCATTCCATCCTTACATGACTCAGACACTGACTAGACTTCACATTAGTAAAAAAGATCAGGTCTGGGCCTTACCAACAAACATCTTAACGTCACTGACACTGAAGTCAGGGTTGGGCATTCTGTGGACAAACAAAACAAACAATTGGAGCTTTTTTTCTTTGCTGTATCAGGAGTGGGTGTGTGTAAAGAAAGAAGCAAAT
Source organism: Aeoliscus strigatus (assembly GCA_901007665.1). NCBI lineage: Eukaryota > Metazoa > Chordata > Actinopteri > Syngnathiformes > Centriscidae > Aeoliscus > Aeoliscus strigatus. Next base: position 18,082 of record CAAKHB010006077.1, on the reverse strand, counting down.
ATTGGAAAAGGGAGGCCTACTTCAGTCCAAGTCCATCAGCCGTCTCAAACATGATCGGGTCCCTCAGGCCTCCTCTCTGGATGTACTCGTATGTGAAATCTGTCAAACAACATGGGCTTTTCACTGACAGATGATTTAGCTTCCTACCATCCGGGTCATAAAAAGGCTATTCCAGCTTTGAATTCATAAACTACTGTCAAGACTGTCCACAATGTCCTTACTCACCTTTTCCCTGCATGCGGACGATCTTGCTGGAGCCAAACCTCTGACTGTGGATTTTCTCTTCCAGGTCAAACATCCTCCTCCCGTCAATCTCCTCATCTGAAATGCCGTCGTCATGGTAACGCCGCCGGGTCCCAGCACGCTGGTGCCACAAAACACAAGGTAGTAGACATGACGATGTGGTGACGAAGACAAGACGAATGTGGTCCAGTGGTCGGACCAGTGAAGCCCAGAAATAACAACACCTGTCCCTTTTGGTGCATAAGTAACGTACATTATGAAAATGTCTACAATGGCTGAATCCTTTTACTATATCAACAACCTGCACCTCAGTTCATCAATGGAGGGACACTGTTGGCCCATAGCCACATCTTTGACACCCCTGAATTTGAGACAAGAAGTGAACTCGGAGAGAGCAGAAGTCCTCATGAAACGGCATTTGACTGAAGGAGCGAGAGGGAGAGAGAGGGGATTTTCTGTAGAATACTCGATTGCTCAAATATTCGACAGCTGCAGCCCTACATCACTCACTACTTTTTCAATGAAATCTAGTCTATTAAACACCCTTGAAAATAAAACTATTGTGGTATTAAAATATAAGGATACAGCCCAGCCCAAATCCATCTTATTAACACCTTTTGCCAGGGTTTACAGTATTGCTACATGTACTGTGAATCCTTTTGACCAACCAACACCTGAATATTATTAACTTTGCGCCATGGACAACTGCTATTTGAGTACAACAGCACAGTGCTACCAACCATTCAGTAACACGTCAAACCAGCAGCACCTTCTGCACAAAATAAACATTAGACTTCTCTCATCAGTTCATCAGTACCCTCAGGCTTAACATGATACCTGGCACACATACTGAAACAATGCACAAGAATAACAGACATACACATTAAACAGTCACCTCAAAAACAACAGAACACACCACACTCACCAGTCTTTTGCTGTAGCGTATCTTGGAGTTGTCCATGTTCACTGCTCAAATGGCGTCACTCTAACAAACTGCATGGATTGAATATGAACACCGAGGAGCTGAAGCACCTCATCCCTCATTCGGGCTTCACTTTGTGGTAACGCAGCAGTGGGCACGTTTAATTACACTTTAATATCCTCACACAACAGAGATGTTTTAATCAATATATCACATGAATTTAAAGTCCTCTACTTTGTGTGGTCGAAATAATGTGACTGAGCTGAGATCGAAGGAAGAACTCTTTTAAATAAAACTATTCCCGTAGTGAACAGCACCGAGAGCCAACGCTGAATTACTGAGCTTTCTTTCTCCGTGCTTTCAAAACACTGAGTCGTGCCCATCAGAT
>CAAKHB010006077.1:0-16509 GCA_901007665.1 Aeoliscus strigatus | reverse complement strand
AAATAATGTGACTGAGCTGAGATCGAAGGAAGAACTCTTTTAAATAAAACTATTCCCGTAGTGAACAGCACCGAGAGCCAACGCTGAATTACTGAGCTTTCTTTCTCCGTGCTTTCAAAACACTCGTGCCCAGTCGTGCCCATCAGATCTTCGCTTCCACTAGCGACAAAAGAACTAAAACAAAACAACTGGGGTGGAATTAAAGGAAGAATCGGGATAAAACTGTGACATCAGCAGAAAGGATCGTATTTAACCTCTGCTGTTGGTACTTGGAACTTAAAACGATGTCCGAACAGCCGCCATTTTCCAACCCATCACAAAACAACACTAAGCCCCTCCCCCAGGCGGGGATTGGCTCAATTCACTACTTATTCTTCTTAGCGCTAAATAGGGGCTAACGGACGCATTACCGCCCTCTGTTGGACAGGAATGGGTTGGTGGCATCAAAACAAGTCACTGCAACACACTGTGGCCTGGTCATTCAACAACAAGCACTTAGTATGGCATTCGAATGTTGTAATTGCTGAGTCGAAGCACATAAAACATCTGTTTCAGGAAGTACTTGTACATGTATTTTCTGAAGAAATAGACGCAGAATGTAAAGTTTTCTTTGGTGTGAGTCACAAAACACCTTCCTTCCTTAATGTGTCAGTCAATACGTTAAGCACCTCTGGTTAACTGCGGCATGAACAAGGACTTGTTGGATGTTCCAAAAAGCAGGTTTAGTGAAAATCCTGAGTGTGTTCATCTTGAAATGAAGGATGAACTATATGGCCTTTGGCTTTTTGGTGAGACTTGCTCTTGCAACTTTCCGACATCAAATAGGTGAATAAAATGTACAGTAATTGAACAGAGACACTCTGTTATTAAAGGTCAAACATTATGAACTCTGCTGAGCCAGGACCAGGATGTGGGAAAGAACGGAGCTGTGAATGGATGAACGTTCATCCGTTCACACCTGTCAGCAGGAGCCACTGGACCAGCCCCAGGAACCAGCAGACTCAGGTCCTGTACCTCAGTTCTCCGTGGAGCTCTGACCAGTCCACCACAGGGGGAGGGGGCACACACCGAACCGAACAACACAACTCCGCGGTGTCATGGCAGTACCTCCCCATACAGCCGGCCGATGGAAGCTGCCACACGACGGTGCGAGGCGCCACCGGGGAGCGGAGGACGTCAGCGGTGACACAAATCCACAAACGTCTCACTTACCCCCATACCGACAGCGGACGGCGGAGACAGAGATCCTTCAGCAGTTCCTGACGGACGACGGAACCGCTGCAGCACGTTTGTTCCACAACGAGCAGGAAGTGCTGCGGAACCACGAGGGGCGTGTACTTCACGCAGCCGTCCGACAATTGGCTGGAGCCCTTTGCCGGGTTGCTGTGATTGGCTGGGGGACAGACGCACGCACAGGCAGAACTACGGCGAGCGAAAGGACAAACAGGACGAGAAATAAAATCAATATATGAATGTCTGTGGAATATTTCTGCTAATAAGAATAACCAGCATCACTAGATGTTCATGCAGTTGTCTTCATCTCTTCTCTATCTTCATCGTCGACTCAAAAGCAAGAATTCTAAATTCTGTTCATTCATTTTATTCATCAGAGGTGGACAAAGTTGGAACCTCCCCCCCCAAAAAAAACAAACATATTATCTAAAGTTTGAACGCAGGGCACAAGTTACACAGAAAATCATACAAAACTAAATTCAAGTCTAGAACACATTTCATATCAATTAAATAAATAAGACAGACATTCCAAATTACGCTCTCGACGACTGATGCTCAAATTATTTCTCAGATGAAAATGGAGATTGAAATCCACAGGTCTGAGGTCGTATCTAAGAAAATATCAGTGTGGACTGGTTTTAGTGTTTGAACTCAAACTGGTGACAGGCTCCAGCTGGGACTTTATGTTACGAGATTTAAGCATGAAACAGTGATTGTGTTTTTCCCCAAAGGTGATTGTAGTAGTTCTGTCTAAACCTAAATCTTCACACGGTACACATAGAATAAACTATCAGATTACATAATGTGACATTTCCCCTGATGACCTATTCATTTCATCAGTATCAGCAAAAAATAAAATTTGAATTGCAGAGTAGGCTGACGGTTTAAGAGCTGGCTGCAGGGCATCAGCCTGACCTACGTAGAGGCTCACAGCATTTGTAAGATCTCGAGCAACAAGGAAGGGTCGACCAATAAGAATCAAACAGCAGCATCAACAAAACAGTCTCAATGGGAATAGGGTTGTGAAAAATGATATTAAAAATAAAGTGAATTGTCATAAAAACACATCCAACAAAAACCTTGAAAGTAAAACATCCAAAGGCTGAGTGTCATTGGTGTCACAAAAAACCTGGGCTATGATTTACTACTTAACTTTGGATCTAAAACCTTCAGAACTTGAAATGATGTTTTATTTCATCCGATGTGATTCTCTAAAAAGTAACTTCCTCATTAAGCTGAAAAGCAGGATAGTTACTGTATTATCATGTTTACTTCATAGATAAGTGCAGTCTTCAACTCACTTGCCACACTCTTACCATACAACCACATCTTTTCTCAGATAAAAAATGGCATGCAGCAAGACAATCTTTTAATTTCGATACCCATTCAAACAATGACATCATTCCAGGAAATGTGAGGGAAACTGAAGTTGGGCTTTGTTGGACTTATAATGGAATAATAATTAAAAGTTATCTGTTAGCGAACCTGAAACTGGAAATATCAGCAAAATTAATGAAAATATCTGCATCTGCACGTACATCTATTCTGGTCAAAGAGAGAGTCCAGGGAACGGAGGCTCAACTTTGTGACAGAGAAGATTCGTTGGGTACTGGGTAGACTTTGTGGTCCAAGACACTATTTGATAAAGCTGTAGAGAAATGAGCCAAGGATGAGGGCCAAGATCACGCAGCAGCAGAAGATCATCATTTGTTTCTGAGGAAAAAAAGAGGAATCCAGAACCAGAAGTAGTTATATATCAATTTTCCCATCCTCAATCATGACACTGAAACAATGTCCCAATCTGGTTACAGTGGAGACATAATTGAGCTCGTATGTACATGTATGTTTGAGGTGAAAGTCAGTTAGATTCTGACTGATTGTCATTGTTCCCTAAACAATGTTTTATTTTATTTCATTGTTATATTATATTATCATGTGTTTCAATTCTCGTTTCAACTTCTATTTAAGCATTTTATTCTCGTTCACTGTGAAATGCCAGGTGTATGAATTGCACTGTACAAATACGTTTGCCTTGCCTTGCCTAAAGCTTTTAACTGGAGCGGTTAGAAGTGAGGTGTGTGCCTGATGGTTCACTTACATACCACACTTACTGTCAGACATGAAATGTACCAACAGTGGGGAGTTCTTGTGAAAATGTTTTCATGCTAAATGCATCCACTGGTGCTTCACAGACTTTTTGAATGTGTCAACACGTACCCTGCGTGCCTCTTGCTGGAACTTGGCTGCTTTCTTTGTGTCGGCCACGGCTCGTTCAACAAAGCCCACCGACTGGTCCATATTACTCTCAATTCGGTCAATCATGCCACCCTGTGAGAAGACAGGGGGAGATGTCACAGCGTCCATATCCTGACAGTACTGTAAAGATATGGACTGTAGAAATGGCAGATAACATTTGGCTCATGTATATGTATGGTGACACAGTAGTTTGCCGAATTGGAGGTTTCACTTATTGTCAGTAAAACGCTAAAACCAAACTCCAGTGAGCATATGCAAAGAAATTCCAAATCACAGTTTTATACATATATATGTTACAGGTATTGTGGAAAAAACGGGTAATATGCAAATTACCCAGGTTATTTTCACATCACCTGAAAACACAGGTAGTTTGCAAACAACCCTTCGTTCCAGGTTGTATGGGTCAGGGTTAGGGCAGGAGTTATTGCTAGCTAACGGATGTAGCAGCTTTGCACATAACCCTAAAACATGGGTAGTTTGCAAACAACGCAGGAAATTTGCATATTACCCGTTTTTTCTCGTTACCATGACATATACATGAATATCAAACTACTCAGGTTTCTGTTATCACTGTGATGTGAGCTGAGACCAGATTTGAGAGCTTTGTTTTCCGTGTCGTATAATTGTGTGCCGTGCTACATTTTAAATTTCATTTGCACATGCTCTATGGCTCAATAGCTTTGTGGTTTATATATGTAAGCACCATGAGCAAAGTACTGCTGGTCTGTAGAGGCCTGCAGACACTTCGCAAGAACAGAGACATTTATATCTCTGCCAGGACTGTGAGATAGAATACTGACATTGCACACATTAGTGGTTGGACTGTGCCGCTCCATCCAAGACAGTGACTCACTGTCACTTCTTAAGGACGTCACATCACTAGATATCAAGAGTTTGTGCAGAATATTAATAATGGACCAATCTTATTTAGCGCTTTTCTTGGCCCCCAAAGACTCTTTACAGTTGATCCATTATTCCTTCAGTCCACATTCATACATGGTAGTAAACTACATGGGTAGCCACAGCTGACCTGGGCCAGACAATTCACGCCAGCGTCCTCTACCACCATCAAACATTCGCTCACATTCATACAGGACAAAGCAGCACAGCTAGGACAGAGTGGCCTTCAAACCGCCAACTTTCCGCTTCTTGGACGAACTGCTCTCCCTCCTGAGCTAATGCCGCCCCCAGACCTGTGTGTGTACCTGGTTCTCAACCAGCATGGCGATGTCAACAAACATGTCATGGAGCTCTTTGATGCTGCTCTCCAACCTCATGATGTCTTTGTGACGAGCCTCAATTTCATTAAGGGCCTGCTGGTTGATCTTTGAGTCCATAATCTGGAGATAAAACAGTGTGAAGTAACAAGGAAAGATGTTAAATTGTTGTTGACGTGTTATTTGGAGTCTTACCCCCGCAGTGAAGACAGCTGAGTTGCCTCCTTCTAGCATCTCTTCCAGTTCCTCATCAGTCGTAGCTTTGCCCGCTGCATTCAACACAAAACTCATTTGTACAGGTATTTTTACATGTTGTGTCAGTTAACGCAGAGAGGCGTCATGTTTTTTTTGTCATTTGATGAGTGGTCGCCAAGGGATACGTAGATCACACTCGAGTCTAGAGTCCCTGAAAATGTTAACATAGTCATGTGATCACGATGAAACAGTCAGACAGATTACATTTGCTTAAGGAACTTGGTGGCTGTGGCTCCCACAGACCAAATGATGTTGAGTGATTTTTAGCAGCTTTTAGTAAGAAGTGACAAATTGTCAACAGATTAACTTGGGGTGTAGCTGTCCTTCAAATGGATGTGCTGTGCTTGCTGCTGACATGTCCGACCATCACAGAGTCACAGAAATAGATTTGTGTTAAGTCCTGCTCTCCTGAATTCATGTTCATGTCAAATGTGCAGCGTCACCTGCGTCTTTGCCCATTGACTGGCCACTCACATCCCGGCCGAGGGTTTGATTAACCAGTCTTTCTTTATTTGGACCAGCTTTTCATTTCTGTGGCTGCTGAGGTAACTAATGCCACGACACAGTTCACACTCTACTCGACTCTCTTTTAGTTCCAGATACATCGCTTTCCAATTCTGTATCTCTTCGACACGAGGTACACTCAACACAGCCATGACTGCATGAAACCGTGTTTTGTACGTGACAATAACACATAAACAGTGAAGGAGATGGTGAACTCCTGCACCCGGGTCTCTGTGAACATTCTCACCTGGACACTTTTTGTTTGTTTATCTGCACTACACTAGGAGTAACCATGAAATGATGCATCTTACACATTCAGCCTGACACAAAGAGATAAATCAGTCGGTCTGTACGTTTACACCATTAATCACAGTCACATGTCCTTCAAGTAAAAACACAGGTGGGACGTGAACGTACAGCGTTCACCTTAATGAAACACCATGTGTGAACCACAGTGCCAGTAACTCACTGATCTCCAGCTGTCTGGCGATTCGTCCCTTGCTCTTATCTCTGAAGTCCATTTGAGCCTCGTTGTACTTTGTCATTACCTCCACAAATTTCTTCGCCAGGATACCGTGCTGGGGAATGAAAATACAGAGGATGATTAGAAACTGTTTTACAGATAGACTGTTTATGATGATGAGGATAAATTGTGTTCATTTATGTTTATATCCAACCCCCCTGTAAAAGGTGGGTCCTCCTGACAGTGCTGAGGCTGTTGGATGACAACTATCGTCTGTTCTGTCTGACCTGGGACTTGCGTATCCTGAGGTCTGCGGAAGCCCTCTCATCTGTGTTCGACTCAAGCTGGTGCTCAATACCTGATGAATGCATGCACACACACACACACACACACACACACACACGTCAGATAAATGCCACATTCTAATCATTCTTTGAAGTAATCCTGGCAAATTCAAATGACATGTGACATGGTGGGACAGTGGTCAGCACTGTCACCTCATAGCAAGAAGGTCCCAGGTTTGCTTCCTGGTCTGGGATCTTTGTGTGTGGAGTGAGAGAGTTGCATGCATGTCTGCCATGTCTGCTGTGGGTTCTCTCCAGGTCCTCCTTCTTACTCCCACCTCCAAAACCATACTTGGTTACTCTAAATCTCCCATAGGTGTGAATGTGAGTGTGAATGTCTGTCGTGTGGCCCTGATGAGCTGGTGACTTGTCCGGGATGTACCCTGACGTTCCCCTGTTGACAGCTGATATCGGGCTCCAGCACAAGCACAAACCGTCTCCATAGCAACGTGAGAAAATTCAAATAACACATGCAAACTGAGTTTGACTTCCCAACATTTCCTCACCTGTGAGTGAATGAAATGTTTCATTACTTTGACCCACAGATAGAATCCATTACCATTCAAATACAGCAAAGTTTATATGTTTATAAGGTAATGGCAGAATTATTACCAATAGCTACTGCGAATGCAGTTTCATTATAATATAAGATTAAAAAATCATTCAAAGAAGCAAAATGTTTGAGTATGAATGATGCATATTTGAGCAACAATCAACAGGTCAAAGCTGATGACTTCAACTGTGTGAGCCTGTGAGAGGATCCAGAACAAATACTGACTCTTGAGTTTGTTTCTTGCATTGTTGGCTGACTTCTTAATCTCATTGGTGAGAGCTTCAAGTTCATCTTGTGTTTCTAGAGAGAGAGAGACACACACACACACACACAGACACACAGATTAATAGATTATTAGCAGTAAATATAAAGGAAAGAAATACTCAGTTTGTGTGTGTGTATGTTTTACTCTGTTCGGATGTGGGGGCAGACAGGATGGTGGAGTAGACTTTTTTTATTTCTGTGACATTCTCTTCAATCTTGTCAATGCTGGTACGGATATCCTCAATCTACAAAACAGAAACCAATGAGCAAGGAGCAAATTCCTTTTCTTTCTTTATCTTTTGCGACACAAGGACCATACCTGGGCGAAGAAATCATCCATAAATGCCTCAGTCTCCACAGCAACCTCGGTGTCATCACCTGGAGCGTCACTTTTCTATTTACAACACAGAAACACAATGAAAACTGGCATCCAGATTTAACAAATATTGGCTTCAGAAACAATTCACCTCAGTTTGGTGGGATTACAGTGGATCCCTGGTGTATGGCACCAATACACACGAGCAATAGTTAACTAGTATAGTAAATAGTTAACTTGTGAATTTGTTCTTACAAGTGTGTCCCTCTCTCTTCCCCTCTGTCATTATTAACTCTCACCAACATCTGTTCATACAATGCTATTTCTGTCATAGTTTCAATCCATTTTCTATAATCTGGTGGGGATGTACTTTTCCATAAACTGAGGATATTTCTGGCCTCTGTGACCATCCCGACCTTTCTAACTGTAAAGTCATGTTGTGACACTCCCCTTATTTGTGTTTGGTCGCCCAATACAAAGAATCTTCTCTATCTCCAGAGACTTCCCCAGGTGTTCTGTTACTTTCACCCAAAATGGCTGTATCAAATTACATTCCCATAGCACATGTAGGAAAGTCCCTGCCTTTGTTCCACATTTCCAACAGAGATTGTCAAGTAAAAGACCCATCCTATGGAGTCTAGAGTGGGTAGTGGTCTGTAATTGGCTGGATCTGACCCATCTCTGGCCTTTGTAGGTATTAATGAAAGTAATGCATCATTAAATGGATCCGGCCGTGAACCTGAACACACCTAATATCATATGGGGGTCATTATATCAACATACTTCTTGTAGTTTTAAGCAACTAGGCCATCTAGACCTGGCGTCTTGATTTTTTGGTCATTTGAAATGGTAACTGATGTTTGGAGAAAAATGCATCTACTGTATATGTTCTGTTGTAGGTGTATCAGTAGATGTATATAAATTCTTATAATAAGTTTCAAACGCTGCTTTCATTTCTTTTGGTGATATAAGTACTTCACTGCCTTGAATTACCCTGCTCCCCATGTGTTTGTGGGTTCTCTCCAGGTACTCCAGCTCCCTCCAACAGTTTACTGAGGTTAATTGGTCACTGTAAATCACATGTAGGTGCGAATGAGAGTGTGAATGGTTGTCTGTCCGTCATGAGGCCCCTGACATCTGCCCGCTGACAGCTGGGATCAGCTCCAGCATGATGGCAACTCTTAACAGGAATAATCGTCAGGAGATGAATGAACGAAAACATAAAGCATGTAGTCTCTCCCCGTGTCTGCGTGGGTTCTCTCCGGGTACTCCGGCTTCCTCCCACCTTCAAGACCCCATGCTGAGGTTAATTAGTCACTCTAAATTGTCCTTAGGTGTGAGTGTGTGTGTGTGAGTGGTTGTCTGTCTTTCACGTGGCCCTGCGATGAGCTGGCGACTTGTCCAGGGTGTACCGCGCCTTTCGCCCGTCCCAGCTGGGATGGGCTCCAGCACACCTGTGACCCGCAACCAGATTAAGCAGCAGAAAATGAATGAATGAATAAAGCATACTTTATTATAAAAGATCTCATGGAGTCGAAACTTGAAATTGCATGTAGAGTTGTACAAATTGTCTGAACATCTCTTAGCCAGCTCCTTTTCCATATCGCATGTCCTTTTCAATATTATAAAAATATTTTAAAGAACTTTCAGCGAGTTTGTTTAGGTCTGCGGTCCCGAAACAGTCTTTGTGGAACAGTCCTACTGCTGAAAGAAACTGTGTGTTTACCCAGCCCAACACTTCAAGTAATTTATTGTGGAGACCACATCACAACATCCATGAGCAACTCTTAGTGAGAGAGGTGACTCCTCCCTTTCAGTTCCTTTCCAAACATGTGGTTTCACTGTTGGAAACAGTCCCTCTGGAGATACTCTCATATTCTAACCCTCTAAGCCTTTGACCTGTGTGTGGAGTCTTCTGATGCTCTCGCAGCTCTCCAACATATAGTGAAACACAATAATTGGTCCTTTTCCAGGATCTGTCCACAACCCTGTTTCACTGTTACACACAGACACACACCTATAATAAAGAGGGGAGCAAAGTCATACAGCACTGACGGACTGGCCCCCTTCAGGTGGGAGATGAATCTATTCTACTGTCGCTTATGTTACATGTCTTTTCTATTTAAATCACTGGACATTGGTGTTCTGGGCTAATTCCATTTTATATTTTAGCAGTTAGTATTCAAAGAAGCAGTAGTTATTCAAAGATTTTACCTCGACTGTTTACACTTTACTGTTGCCTATGCAAAAAAAAATACATGAATAAAAAATAACTAACTAAATCAATATATACATAAATAAATACTGGTATCAGGTGGCTGCGTTCTCTCACTAGTTGGTAGGTTCAGGGCAACACTTGGGTTTCATTTTATTAATTAGAGAAGCCAAGTTTTGGGCTTGTTTCCATCGAGCTGGTTGTTTCTCTCACCAGCAGTGATGGATCGACCCGCTTTGTAGGTTCCAGATCACGTCTGCTGGGCTCAGTATTTTTTCAGCTTGTACAGTAGTTACGTTCGGACTGACGGCCTGGACTGCCCCACTCAGCCTGCCGCCAGCATGAGCATGTTCTTTATAGAAGGGAGGCACATGGATGAGGACATACATTGAACATGGTAACATGGGTCCTGTGATGTTGCTCCTTGGTTTTGTCTTCTCGTACTGATATGTGGTTTTGACTTTGCAACACTTCTGTAGTCACGAAATGTTGGACTCATGTTCTTCATGTTCTTCATGACCTATGGATGGAAACCTTTCCAAAGACTTTTTGTGATCCCAACCTGTGGAGGTTGACTGGCTCAAACTAGATTTTGAGACCAGTTTCGTGCATCACCTGCAGAATACAAATATGATAGTTTCAGAGTATGTGTTGAGCACGACGATTTAAAAGGCCCTTGAGTCAACAGGGGACAGAACCAGAACCGTCTCAAGAAATGTGCATCTACACAAACCCGTGCAAATGTTGTCAAAGAGTTAAGGATCAAAACTATCAGCCCGCTTGGAACTTTAGAATATTTCTCTAAAACGCAAACACAGTGTTTGCAATATTCATATAATTTCATATAGTAGTACTATAGGTACACTTTGGACAACTTGTTGAAAGTCCTTGAGTGTCCCAGACAGTGAAAATGATGATGCCCCCCATCCAACCTGAAGAAGGTTGACGAATGTGTGACACTACCCGAGGTTTGCCAACCAATGTTCTAAAAGACTTGAGGCTGCAACTGCTGCCAAAGGTGCATCAACAAAGTACTGAGCAACGGCTGTGAATACTCCTGTACGTGTTCTTTTCTTCATTCATTCATTCATTCATCCTCTTGCTCCGGTTACAGGTCGGTTGTGCTGCTGGAGCCGAACCCAAAAAGTGAAGCACTATGAATGAATACTGTTAAAGATGTGTAACTTGTCCTCACACAGAGGGGATTTACTGTCGATGATGATGACTTCCTAAATCTGTAATTTACATGTCAACAGGGAGAAAGATCCTGTAATTTGGTATCATTATACTTACTGTTCTTCAACTACAACAAACTCCTCATACTACTGTTCTGACACATCACATCAGGACACAGCGGTTCACAAACACCTCCACCCAGGATGATGAAATGAGCCACACGACACATGACTCGTCCAAAAGCATTTGGAATGTTAGTTAAAGGAACGGAAACCCCAAGGTCTGTCTTTAATCTGGTGACAAAAACAAATAAATTCTAAAGTTATCCAAGGAGACAATGTCAGTTGGAGTTGTCAAAGACTGGGAACAGAAGCACAGCTGTCCATGTTTGAACCTCACTTCCATCCCCACAACGTCCGTCTCAAAGGTCACGAGGGGTCGTGACTACTGGTTTTCACGATAACGGTTTCCACTCACCTGTATGGTTTTAGTGCTGTTTGTGTGTGTGCAGATGTTATTGACAACGTCTGCTATTGACAAAAGTCACATCAGACTTATTTCTACAGCATTTGTTTCTTTCTGCTTTGTTTCTTCAGTCACACACACACACACACACACACACACACTGTTGGCAGATGTCGCATGGCACAGTGCCAAGCTGCTCACGCATCCACACGCATTCATTCACTGCTCAGGTGGACGGACGTATGGACAGTCAGGTGGAGGAGCTGGGAGGTGGTGATTGATAAGATACACACACGCACACAGGTGTGGGTGTGACGAAGACGGTTAGTGTTTGTGTATGTGTTATCACTTCATTGTACCATTTACAATGACTTGTCTAGAAAGCAATTTGTTGGAATATGAGTAGAATAGAACACATCACCTGGAATATCACCTGGGTAAAATCCATAATACCTTTATGAGATACAATGGAATGATCTGGAATAACAGCATGATGAAGCTGTCCGAGGTCTGTGAGGGCTTCTCTAAGCTGGTAAACGTAGGCAGACGGGAGTGAGCCTGTAATTTGTTTCCTACCTCCTTCAGCTGTGCCAGTCGGTCTTTCATCTTGGCCAATTCAGGTTCCGATAAAAATGGCAATGAAATAAACAACCAACGAGGTTACAAAACCACTCCCAGCACAAATGGCTTTTAAAATGGCCTCCAAACAGGCCCAGTGGAAATAATTAGCTCTCTAACTTAATTCAGACGTCGTTGAAGAACTGAGGGGAAGGTAGATTTCCAAGAAGAGACGCAGGGAAATTAGAAACTAGTAAATAAAAACAAAAAAACAAAAAATAAACACACATGAGTAGTTGTTGATTGGGTGTTCGTCTCCAGGGCAATAATGTGACAACCTAACCTCAGGTCCCACTAAGCCTCTATCCACTAAGAACGGATTAGAGCAGTAGTTCAGGAAGATAAACCTCCTCCTCACACCTCCCCCTCCAGGGAAGGACACAGAAGTATCAGCTCATAGTCAAACTGGTTTTATTCTCCATCGCTGCTGGGTGAGATCACTCAGAAACTAAACTGTTTTAGTTTTAGTCGAATAAAACCTCAGAATCCTTCTTAGTTCTGATAGAATGGGCTTCTACTATTTATTCATGGGACTTTATGGGCCCGTGTTAGCTGCTCTCGCACAGAAAACCAAGGGAGCAACCGACAAGCAGGAGGAAAGGACAGGTCAGAGTTGACGGACACAGGTGTGCTCAACCTTCAGATGTCTGCTTTGATTTCCGTCAGTTTCGGAGACTACAGACGGGTTTTCCTCCTCTGAGGATGAACAAACTCAGGGTTTTCACCACGGGCGTCATTCAGAAGTGACGGGTTCAATTCATCTTCTTTTCTCTTCAGCACAGATCATGAAAGGCGCTGATAGACGACACACTGATGAATAAAATGTCTTATGAAGAAAGCTTTTCCAAAAAGCTGTTGCAAAGTGAAACAGCCAAGAACATCCTGCATTGAGCAATTTGAATTGGGTCTGCTACTGGACCCATCATGGTCCACGGGCCACAGGTTGAGAAACCTCCGACTGATTTCAGATTTCATACGGGTACATGGACACTTGAAACTTGTAGTGTTTTAATGACGTTTCTAGGTACAGCGGGTCGGATCTAGAGGGATGTGACGTGAAATGAGTCACAGCACGAGAGTCCTGATAATGTCGCATGCAACGATGTAAATTACTTACTATACCAGACCCACACAATAAAAGAACTAAAACAAAAATAATAACAGGTTAAAAACATTAAGAGACGGGGGTCTCAAGATGGAGGGAGGCTGTGTTTGGGAAAGCGGGTGCACCGGTACGTGAATTTTTATAGTTTATCCTACAAGACGTGAGTCACCAAAAGCCATCACTGCTTTGCAATCCAGCATGAGCATTAACAACTACTTTTTGAGGCAGTCCGACAACATGACGCACCGGAAAAGTAATGCCCCGAGCAAAGCTAACTAGCAAACCGTCGTAGCTAGCGCTGAAGCTAACACAGAGATCATTGCCATTGCTAGCACCGAAGCTACCCCTGGCTCGTTTGAACCTGCGCTCAGAGCAGCGGTCAGTGAAATTACAGCGAACATTACTAGAGTCATGGAGGAGAAACTGGTGCCGCTTACACACCTACTGCAAGTGCATCGTGAAGAGTTGGATGCACATGAGAAGCGGATAACAGAGGCAGAGGTGAGGATTTCGGCCGTTGAAGACGGCTAACGCGCTGGGGAAGCTAACAGCCGACCTGAACGATCGCGTTGAAGATATGGAAAACAGGGCAAGACGGAAGAACATACGCATCGTGGGTCTGCCAGAGGGGGTTGAAGGCGACAATCCGACCCGGTTTTTCGAGACCTGGCTCGCCGATACGCTTAACATCGAGACGAAGACGGGCCGGCTGAAACTGGAGAGGGAACATCGCTCGCTAGCCCCAGTGCCCCCCGCAACTCAAAGACTGAGGTCCGTGCTGGTGAGATTCCATGACTTCCAAGACAAATAACGAGTGATGAACGCGTCGTGGGAGATGGGTAGGAAAAATCAACCGGTGAAACATGGCAACGCTATGGTGATGATCTTCCAGGACCTTTCGGCGGCTGTTCTCCGCAAACGTAAGTGGTTTGACGAAGCGAA
Organism: Aeoliscus strigatus; assembly: GCA_901007665.1. Lineage (NCBI taxonomy): Eukaryota > Metazoa > Chordata > Actinopteri > Syngnathiformes > Centriscidae > Aeoliscus > Aeoliscus strigatus. The sequence goes on along the minus strand of CAAKHB010006077.1, from coordinate 2,583 downwards.
GAAGCGCCTGCGGTCGGTCGGGTGGACTACAAGGTAACGCTCAAGGTAACCCACCATGGCTCCACCAAAGTGTTCCAGGACTTGGCCTCGGTGGAGCGATTCATCGAGTCGCTGGATGCCCCGCCGGCTGATGATGTGTGAACGTCGGTCTGACTCAAATTTTATTTTCTTTGCCTTGTGCTTTGTTGTGTGGTGGTTTTGCCTGGACTTTCTTCAGGTCGTTGTTGGTGTTGTGGGTCTGACTCTTTCTTTTCCTTCCTCTAACTTGCCTTCCCACAATAGTTGAAAGTAGGACAATATAACGGTGCTGCCCCTGTCCACGACCTAGGCAGACTTTTTCTTTTGCCATTAGAGAGCCTCTCCACTTGAACTCCTCCTAAGTAGGGGGGGGGCGGTGTGCGGTGCCGAAGTAAGGCATGTTGCACCTTTTGTGCAGCTATTTTGTTTTATGTTTTGTTTTATTCTATGTCCTTTATGCTAGTTCTATGTTAGTTCTTGCTCAGCTCCTGTTTCACTTTAGTAAGTTTGTGTACATGTGGAGGATAGCCTCAGGGATTGTCATGTTTTATTCTATATTATGTCGACTTTAAAACTGTGCACTTGGAATGTACATGGGGTTCACACCTGCAAAACGGAAAAAGGTCTTGACTTATCTCAAGAGGGAGGGGGTTCACATCACCCTATTACAAGAGACCCACTTAAATGATAATGAACACTTGAAACTGCAACAGGGGGCAATTGGCCAAGTTTTTTTCTCATCATTTACCTCTAGGAGTAGGGGTGTGGCTATCTTGATTCAGAAAAATGTGCCATTTAAACTCCTGGAATGTGTGAAGGATGCGGGTGGCCGATTTGTGGATTTGTGGAGAGGAGATTGCTATTCTGAATGTTTATTATCCTCCTGGTCATCCATGTGGCTTCTTAACTACTGTGTTCTCCAAATTTGTGGAATTGAATGTCAGAAATTCACTTATTGGATGGGACTTTAATTGTCATTTATGCCCAAATATGGATAGGTTCCCTTCTGGCAGATTGTCTCTCACACCTCAAGCCAAGAGTATCGCTGCCATGTGTGAGGAGCTGGACTATATAGATGTGTGGAGGGCGCATCACCTGACAGATAAGGAGTTCACTTTCTTCTCCAATGTTCATAAATGCTATACAAGAATAGATTATTTCTTTGTTTCAAAAATGACACTGCAATCAGTCATTTCCAGCTCTATAGGACTCATAGCTATATCAGACCACGCTGACGTATTCATTCAATATGATCTCAGGGACCCGACTGCTCAGGGTAGACAGTGGAGGTTGAACCCGTTAATCTTGACTGATCAAAAGTTTGTTTCTTACTTCTCGGAGGAATTTAGATCTTTTTTTGCTATTAACTCATCCACTACAAAAGATTCGTCATTGTTATGGGAGACGTCTACTACCAGGTCTTATTATATCCTATATGGCTAGTAAAAGGCGCAGACAGGCTGAACAAAGAGGGATTTTGGGCTCCAAACTCAGGTGGGCTGAGGAAGACTATGTCAAATGCCCTTCTTCTTTTAAGCTCAAGGAAATTGCTGCTCTCCGTTCTGCCCTGGACTCTCTTTTAACTAAAGAAGCAGAGGGTAAAATTAGATTTGCTAGACAAAAAATGTTTGAGCACGGGGACAAGGCAGGGAAATACCTGGCTCATTTAACTAAGAAAAAGTCTGACTCCCAAACTATCTCCTCAATTGCAGATGAAAGTGGCATGATGTCTTTTGATTCGGCGACAATCGACAATACAATTTAAGAAATTTTATGAGAAACTATATGCATCGGAGGCGCAGGATGACGCTTTGGTGTTGATGGAGGATTTCTTCGGCTCCCTTGAGCTTCCTAGCCTTTCGGAGGAACAAAGGTCTTTGCTTAATGCTCCCATGACTAGGATAGAGGTACTGGACGCTATAAGGGGGTTACAGTCCGGGAAGGCGCCCGGGCCCGATGGGCTCGGTAGTGAATTTTATAAAGAATTCCAGAATTTATTGGTCGACCCATTGTTAGACATGTTTAATGATTCTATTCAGAAAGGTATTCTACCTTTATCTCTGAGGGAAGCGAACATATCATTCATCCTGAAAAAGGGTAAAAAGGCTGAGGATTGTGCCTCCTATAGGCCTGTCTCTTTACTAAATGTCGACCTAAACATTTTTTCTAAAATTCTGGCAATGAGATTGGAACGTGTACTCCCTATGCTTGTTAATGAAGACCAAACAGGCTTCATCAAAGGCAGACACTCGTGTGATAATATGCGCAGACTGTTGAACACGATCCAGTTTTCAGCAGCGGTCGATGCAGGGTTTGGTGCTTTCTCTCGATGCTGAGAAGGCATTCGACCGTTTTGAATGGCCTTATCTGTTTAATACACTGTCTAAATTCAGCCTAGGTGCTAACTTTATCAATTTGATCAAATTACTTTATAATAACCCTCTGGCTGCTGTTCTCACTAATAGGTTACGATCTCCTAACTTTCAAACTCAGAGGGGTACAAGACAGGGTTGCCCCCTCTCGCCTCCGCTATTTGCTCTGGCTATAGAGCCACTTGCTGAGGCT